>JAZBGY010001340.1:0-23757 GCA_037414755.1 Lydus trimaculatus | reverse complement strand
GCAACATCCTTTCGTTAATATTTTAAGTCCAGAAATTGTGAATAATATTTTGTTTCTTTTTTTTAAAAAAAAAAGAGACTATTTCATTATCAACAAGGATTTTCACCGCAGGAGAGAAAAATGATTACATTACTAAGTTGATGTTAAAGTCAAGACGAATACTAGAGTGATTTATTATAACAAAATACAACTTGAAGGCAAGGGCTCTTGGTGTATTTATAAACAACACCAACAACAACAACAACAACAACAACAACAAAAGAACAAGTTGATATTTTCATGTAACATTTAAATTGCAATTAACAATGAGTTATTTAATTATTTTACAACTATACAATTTCTCAGCAATCGTTTTCAATTTTATTTTGAAAATTTATTACATATTTGCTGTACAGATATCATAATAAAAACTTAATTAAACTCACTTGTTCGTAATTAGCAATTAAAATTAATAGTTTAATCGGATATAATAAATCAAATACAAATGAGAAGCTTCAAGAAAAGTCGACATTGAAAAGTGCTTTCCTCCCCGGTGAAACTTTAAAATGTCAACTCATATTAATGCCGATATCATCAACTAATAATAAGTTTGAATAGGATGAATTCGAAAACCACAACCACAGATTCAGAAGAATTTTAATCTTCAAAGAATCTCATTTAAACTGCAAAAAAAAAGCTATAAAATTTTTGGGAAAGTACGTGAGATTCAGGTAGTATTTGCATGAAATTTGCATTATTAGAGGCTTTACGTTAAATTACGCAATAGGCGTATGCTTATTGTTCGCAAATAACGGATTCCGTTATTTTACGACGCATATTATCACATTCTTGTCTAGTTTTTGGGCTCCAGGGTACGTACGACATCTGAATGTTGCTAATCTACAATATACAATCCTATAGTAATGAATTTTGCTCGAAATTTTACTTGTATGGAGTCTTCAAGTCTCGATAATTCACATTGCAGAGATACTTTCCCAAAAGAGATAATTTATGATAAGTCAGCAGTGTTGGAACAAAACAACGGATATTTATGCCTATAATTGTTTGAGGACCGCTGAAAGCGTAATAGGCCGCTCTATTGAGACTGTCTTTATCGAATTGTTTTTCTAAAGAAATTCCCCTGTAACTAGCCATAAATTCTAAAATACATATTTCTATGAATAATGTTCAATTTTACGTTAAACATGTAATAACCGAACATTGTCAATGCAATCACCACAACAAAGAGATTGTCTGAAAACATCATAAATCCTTGTTGTTGACGTTTCGTACAAAAAAAGGATTACGACTATATTAACGATATTTTCTACCTCTTCTATACTAAAACTAACTACCTGAGTTAGTTAATCTTTCTTGTATAAAGGCTTCTTTAACAAATACTTTAAAATGATTTATGGGACAATTTATTGCAATAAAGTGAAGTCAAATATGCCGATTTTCAAAATTCAGCAAAAGTTTAAACAAATCCTAACCTGGTTTTAATTTCTTATGTTAACAATAAGGTTTAGATTTTTTAGCGAGTTCATCAATTTTTCTAGGTCATATGTACAGTTTATGTTAGTCAAAAATGGTTAATCATCAACAAACTTCTTTGTCCATCTTGCTATTAGTCTGCCCTCAATATATTTCTAGCGAATTATTTGCATTTCTAATACTTTCTTTCATGTCTTGAGAATTTAGCACAATTCTTGTTTTTTCTTTTCAAAGAAAAAAATTCACTTTTTGTTTACTCTATTGTCTAACAATAAAACTAATAACAAGAACCAAGATAATAAACAATGATCAGTTTTTAATGGGCATCTGTTTTTTTTTACGCTTGCTCTTTTGATTGTTAACATCCTAATTTGGCATTGTTACGCTCATCAATCTTCGGCCAACTGGACATAAATCGTTCTTTTATTAGGTCTGTATGAATGTGCTTTTTGACAACGTTTTTAAGAAAGAACGAGGGAGAGAGAGAGAGAGAGAGAGAGAGTTTTGCGGTCAGTTCAACAACAACAACAACAACAACAGATTAAGTTAAATCGTTGGAAATATTATAAATGTAAAGGACCTCCATCAATGTTTGTTATATACTTTTCTAATACACATATTTGTTCATATGAATATTTTCCATCGTTATTTTACAAAGTAAAGAAAAACAAATTGATTTTGTTATTAAATCTTACTGCACCTGCCATACGATGATTTACACCACCTTGTAATATACAGTGGCAACGATTAATGATATGGTCTTGTCTCGATTAAAATGAGTTTCCATTTTCTACGGTCAATTGTAAATTAGATAATTATAATAAAAACTTTTATTGAAAATTGGATTAAATTACATGAGATTTTCCTTCTTTATATATACCTACAGAGGTATACGAGTATCTTTATTATCTTTTTGTAAGTAATTTAAAATAGAAAAATGAAACAAATGAACAATTAATATTATTTGGGCGTTTCCGTGCAAGTCACAATAACCAAACTGGGAAATGAAGCAGAAATCACGATCTCTCCAAGAAGGAAGATCAAACAATCTCACTTCTTGGTCGTCTTTATGTAGTAGCAAACCAGCTTCCAAGGTGGGATTACATATGGAAGTATCTTTTAAGTATAGTTCCACCGTGGGAACAGCACGAACGTCGGCGGAGGCCGCGACCGGCCGCATATGGAGCTGCTGCTGCTGTTGTTGTTGTTGTTGTTCTTACTGTTTGCCGCCACTACTATTGCTGCTGTTATTCAATAGAATCAGAATCTAAAGATTCTTATATTGGTTATAATTAACAATTATTATAAAATGTCCAAGTATTCTTACATGCAGATAGGCATAAAGAAAATTTGAGATAATAGTAGAATGATCACGTGTCTTCGGTTTCTTTTATTTGAATTGTACGCCCCCGACAGTCGTCAACATATATGACAAGTCGGTTATTTTATTGATGTATAGAAGAAAAGCATTGCAGGAGGGCCTAATCCGTCATCGGCACATGCCGGTCTGGTCTTAGAAAAATCGCTTGGCATACACACACACACACACACACACACACACAGGCACACACACCTTGGCTTGTCCTCTCGTTGTCATTCCAATTAACACACGTTTTTACTGTCCGATGGACATCCGCACCTCTTCATCTGGTCAGTTTTGTTGCAGTAGCAACAGTGGTCTTTTGATGATTATTTCATTTACTGGACACACCTGGACTTGTCTCTGTCTCACTCGCTTATCAAAACTACAAGTTACATCTATTTGAATATATATTGCTTTAATCAAAACATTAGATTGTATTTTCAATGTAACTTTATTACTCAAAGATTTAAATCAATATCTTTATCAAATTTTAAGATTGATTGATTTATAAATAGTATGTTTGATTTTTGATAATATTGGGTTGATATTCGGTTCAATGTCCGCGGTTAGTCACCCTTTACCCCAGTGAACCATCGGCCAGTCGCACACTGACCGAAGAGAAACACCGGCGGCGGCTCTAGGTCGCCCTCTTCGTCCCTCTCGCGCCCCCGCCATATCCGCGACATATACCCGACCTGACCTACATTGCACCAGGAAGCAAAGCGTCGTCGCGGTGTCGTGACGCGATGTCATCGAACCTATACGCCATTGCCGCGAATCAGCTGAATTTGTTGAGGACATTGACTTTTCCTTCCAACTAGGTCTTTACTGAGAGAGAGACCGATCGGCACATGCAAATCCACCTCTAACTATAAATGCGCACATCGCGTTCACGAAAAAATTTCGACAACTCCCACAAAAATTCAACACACAATAACAACAATCCATCCATATATAAAATTGTTGACAATAGATTCTTCCTATATCTTTTTTAATTAATTGTGATGATGATGATGATGATGATGATTATAACAGAAGTGGTGGAGTGGATGGATGATGTTAATGCGGCGTGATTGAGGAAGCGTTCCAACGCGATGACGATGCAGAAGGCCGACGAAACTGCCTTGGCTTTGTGTGTATGTGTGCGTATACGTTGTCTCGTGGTGGTCCGCAGTCGCCGCGTCCTATTACCTAGAGTAGTCTTGTCGGCCACAACATACACACGCACACATGCATACAAACATACACAGACACACACACACACATTCACATAGGTATACAAACTAATAGCACTTCCTGTTGCTATCTAGTTGCGGGACGTTCTACCAAAACATATATCAGTAATACATACGTACGTTGTTGCATCTGGCATCTGGGATGACCGAAAGAGATCTCTCTCGTGAAACTAGAATGGCAGATCATCGACCTCGCAAAGTTAGTGGGTCAGGGCTTGCGGCGGTCAAAGACCTGTATCGGTCATTTACTCATTTCACCATACTTTGTTCGGAAAGTTCGCATAATCTATCCTTATCCAACTGAAAAGATGAATATCCGAAAAAAAGGAGAAATGTTAACATTATCAACAACAACAACAACAACAACAACTTTAACAAAACAGTGGAAAAGCATACGAGCAAATACGAAATTTTTGGGCCCCAGGCGGACGTTCACACACTTCCTTATGAGCTTGAAACTTGTGTACTCCTTTTAAAGCTCTCACTATAATAATAATAATAATAATAATAATTGAAAGGTTTAAGATTTTAGCAAATTAAGCTAAACAAAAAAGGTGCTTCATTTACTTTTGTTTTGAGAAACTAGAACAAAATTACAATTTATTAGAAATTGTGACGTTCTACCATTGATGTTGGTCGTTTTATGTTATCAGTAATTTTCAAGTAACTATAAGTATAACATAGGTATATTCTTCTATATCTAATAGGCAGTTGCATTCAATAAACTATTTTACATATTTCCTATAATTACGAATAAAAGTCATGGTACTCTCATTATGGATATTCTGACTCTACTAGGTGTTTTCTCTATAATAGCAAATTGTTTCTGAATTAAAAATGATTTCATTACACCCCAATCAGGTTGAATATTTAATGAAAATAATATAGGTAGCAATAATTTAACAATTTGTTTTTTTTTTTTTTGAAATTGAGAAAATCAACATGGAACAAATGCAAAATTCCTCCAATTGCTCTGCACCAGCTGCACAAGTTCTCTTAAAAGGCAAATACCTATACACTATTAAGTTGATATCTATCGATCTCCAACGACATAAATTCTATCGTATATTCACTACTATAACTCTACTTTCCCGGAAGTGCAAATGTTTTGTGAAAGCTGCGGGGAAATACGGTGAAAGCCGTACAATCACCAAAAAAATTATCCAATCATGATTTATATTTGTATGTATATCGTTTCAATAATAGCTTTAAAATAAGCTTTAAATAACACACCATTGTGTGTGGTGATAATATCGAGGACGAAAAATTACTTTATCGTTGTAGTAGGTGTTGGGTGTTTTTTTTTTTGCTATAGATTTGTGGGTGTAAGAGAGGTAGATACAAGACTTTTTTTATGAATTTACGCCTAGAATCCTTCATAAAAATTCCCCAAATGAATTCTGAATTATTAAAAATAAGGTTAGAAAAGAATAACCTTTTAAATTCGTATTAAATTATAAACAACACAAAAAAAAGTGAAACGATTTTTTATGGTTGAGGAAGTTTCGTTTTGTTGTCCTCTTAAATTGTCCTGTTTACAGATTAATTGTTTTTTTTTCTTTTATAGAAGAAAAAAAAAGAAAAAAAGTGTTGAGGAAGGTTCAGTTGTTTTATTATTAGGTCCCCGGCTAATAACAATCGAAATACAACACGCACAGAAGGAGCGGCTTATGTCAATTAAACGAATGAAGGGGTTCACTGGCAGTGTGAGTGGGTCAGGGCTTTTGTAGCGTCCCGACGTCGTACCAACTCCCACTCCTTCAAGATTTTGTCCGAAGCGCCGTGTCCCATCCACATTTAAACGCCAGCCGGTCCCACTCCGGTTCATTCTCAGCGCGTTCCGGTGTAGATACAGCATGTCTGGTCTCGACCCGACTGATCTTTACTGAGAAGCGCTCAATCGACTGAGCAACGATAAAGTGTGAAAAATTAAAAAAAATTTGCGAATTTTTATTTTTTAAAAAAAATATTTTTAATAAAAAAAAAATGGATGGCGGTAAATTGGATCCTACTGGACAATACTAAGAAAAGTGTGGTGCTGCAATTGAATTTTTTCTAAAATTTTCATCACATTCAACAATAACCCCCTCATCAATACAACAATATCTAAATAGGATTTGCAAGTTTATAATTTCCCTTCAAGATGGACGGTGGTAAAAGCTTGGATCCAACAGGGTTGTACTGATGTGGCGTCGTAACGGAGGCGATGGAGGCCGTCCGGAAACATCATCAGACCGACGTAGACGATTCCTCCGGTAAGTGTGACCACTTTCTTATCTTAAACAAATACCACTTCCGTATTGTTTATTTTAGTTAGTGCGTTCTTTTTATTAATTTTCCATATAGACATGTAAGTTTTGTAGTATACATATGTAGGAAAACGGTTGTTGACCTAAGTTTGGTAGGATACTTATTCGCCCACCGTCATTGGGCGCCTCCGCGGCACTCATATTGCACGACCTCACGGAAACCCATCATCATTCCTTTAACAACAAACAAAACGACAATGTTTTTTATTCATTCAGAACACACACAATTTCCGAAATCATTACACCCGAACCCGAATTATATACACAAACACACACAAACACGCACACATCTACCTATAGTAGGTATATATATATATATACAACACATAAAGATCATTGACACTTTCGGCAACAACCTGACACTCTTTCACAATATTTTGACAATTATCGCGCAAATTCCCAATTATAAGAACATTGAACCGGCCAGTGTAATTATAGTGATGTGATCCTTATGCCGCTGTGTTGTACTTATTGGTATATTATCGAAATTTACAATAATAAAATTGATGAAAGTGATGGAAAATAAACAAAAACAAACGAGAACGTGTGTTTTGGTTCAAAAATACAAACAGCTTTCGATTTCGTTGTTGTTCGAGCCATTATCAGAAAGTTCAAGGACGTTAAAGTCGCGTCACTTTTTCGCCTAAAGCCATATTCCTCCTGTTTAAAAAAAAATATATACATAGATAGATAGATAGAAAAGGAGAGATATAGATTGGGAGTTTTCTTTAGAGAAAAAAAAAATAGCTCGTGGGTACAATTTTTCGTTTTATTGCATTGTTTTAAGAAGAAGGTCTGGTCACATTTCAAATATTTCGTTAAGTTTATTGATCCTCTGCGATTTGATTACGTTGACCTCTTTAGTTCGATGCTCCATCACCGCACATCATCATCCTGATGATGATGATGATGATGATCATCATCATCAATAGTAGCAGAATCACGTTTACTGTCGCCATTAAGATTCCTTCCGAAAAAATCACAACTTTTCACCTATAGAACGATTTGATTTATCAATAAATTTAATTGAACTTGTGATAAGTAATAAACTGCATAATGTTTTTATAATTTTTTAAGTTTTTATCCATCGACTTCTTCACATTTCAAACGTATTCAATATAAATAAGATGCAGTTTTAGAATGTCGACTAGTGACATTTAAGTTGCGCTGCAAAAATAAAGGTCAAGACTAATGATACAGAGAGAGAGAGAGAGAATTAGATTTTAATCTGGATTTAAACTAATTTTTTTTTATTTAAAAAAAAAACAAAACAACAACAAAACCAATTGCCAATATGCAACAATTGTGTGCATATTTCCGGATTACTGCTTACAGAAGGCCATCGTTTTACAGCAGCTTTAGGTCATACAACAGCAACATCTTATCTTCAATCAAATCTTACAGATTTATCTGCAATTTGACATTTAATTGAATCTTTCTTGTTAGGAATGTATCCTTGCAACTAATTTCGGTACACTAAATTCAAGGCTATCATTTATTTATTTTTATTCTTAATAATGAAACAAAAAAAAAAACTGTATCGCAAGGTAATTGAATCATGGTCGTATCACAATCTCTTTACTAAATAATTCACTATCATTTCATAATAATGATAGTAATAATAATAATAATAATAATGATTTTGTTTTGTTACAGATAAAGCTCCAACAACAATAATAAGGAAATAAACAAAAAGGAAACAACACACTGCCACATAAGTTACCACCCTTATAAAATCCATTCATTCCCGGATATAATCAAGACTGATGTTTGTTGATTTTATTATTAATTAATTATTAAGAATTTGTTTTTCTTTTATTATTATTATTATTATTATTATTAAATTATATGTAGGTTAAGTTCCTTGAATAAGAGCCACAATTACAGTTTTTCCTTTGTACTTTTGATAAAAAAAATCTAATTATTCTATTATTTTTATTTTTTGTAAATAATTATGATTTCAATTGTATATTCATCAAACTATGCTTTTATATTTTTGGAAAATAATAAATAAAACTATTTTTATTTAAATTGTGTTATTAATTAGAGTGATTAATTGCTTAATTAATTATTTCGTTTTGTAATCGAGACTGATGAAAAAAGCTGAATTATTGCTACCGAAACTGAAGGAATCAAGGTAATAAAAAATTGAACGTTTTAGTGAATAGACAAGGTTCCTTGTGCCTTTATTTTATAGTTTTATAAATGCTTTAATTGGTGGTTATTTATAGTTTTTTTTTTATTAACATCCTTGGATTTTATTGTACATTATATATATAGTTTTTTCTCCTATTATCTACAATAAAAATAAGAAAATTAGATTTAGCTAGTGTTGCTGATTAAAATTTGCAACGTGAGCCAGCCACATATACACGCACACACACACACAGCATTCCACTTTTCGACTGCATAATGGGTCGTTGACTTTAGCCAAATTTAACAAACCATAGAGACTATCGACTGAAAAAGATTTGAAAAACCATTTGATATTCTTGTTTCTATCAGTTTTATTTTGCAAAAGTTGTTTTTGGATGTGCAGTTTTTTTTTTGGCGTTGTTGGTTTGTTGATCAAATCGTGCGTCAAGAAATCTGTTGTTACAATTGTCTTATTATTATTGTTTTTTTTTTATTATTATTGTTGTTCTTCTTCATCTTCTCGATCTGCTCTCGAATTTTTATTTTATTGAAGTTTTACTTACTGTTCAAGGAAACACAACGTTCCGTTTATAGAAATCAATATATTTTCTGTTTGTTGTCATGAATATTAAAACTAACAACATTTATGGTCGTGATGTTGATATATTTTTCTATTGAAATTTTCTGTAAATCCTCGATTTCTCAATAAGTAATTCTCATTGTTGTCAGGTCGATTTCTTGACGACGAAATTTTTAAAAAAACAAAAATTAAATAAATAGAAGAGTTCTCTAGTGGGTGTCCTCACCGGAACGAAGAGGTGTAATATTTTCTCGACAACAAAACTGAAGCCGGTACACATTGGAGATGATGACTTAAAGCAAGTTCAAGGATTTTTACATAATTTATGCAAGACTCGTCTATTTCACACGTATTGATTATCGTTAATTTTTAAAATGATCGAATTGGTGGTGGATGCACACAATATTCGCCAAGTAACCAACAATACGGCTGCTGCATGCCGTACCATATTTGACATTTGATAGTCTTCTTCGTCGTTGTTGTCTCGAAGATTGCCTTTTACTAATTTGGTTTCAAGCCAAATTTGATACACATACCTCGTATGGTTTGAAAATGAGACCAAATAAAAGGGTTGACTGTTGTTGTTGTTGTTGTTGTTGTTATATATTCGTTTCGTATTCGTCTATAAACAGACTGGTTAGGTTACCAATAGGTGACTAAATATGGGTAGTTTCGCTGACCAGACAACTGTCTCTCCTGTCTTGTCCATAGGACCTTCGCCCCTTTTATATAAAACAATAAAAAAACAAAAAAACCAAGAGAGAAATCACAGCCTTATTAACATCATCAAATATAAATAACTCGTTATTTCAGCAATTAATTTGTAGAAAACAAATCTAATACGACACAAGAGAAAGTTTAGAATAAGATGACTGTAAACGTGAAAGTTTCTAATTTCATAGGTATATACTGACCTATGGTATAAATAATTTTAGTACGAACCTTGACCATGACCTTTTCACTATAATCAATAAAATAATAATAATACTAATAATAATAGATGAAAAAATTTATTAAATTTTGCGTAACCTTACTTTTTCTATTTGTACCATGACTAATAGTACCAATAACACTTTCTTTGTTTCAATCTTTAATTAACAACAAGGAAGTGTTCTAATTGTTTTAAACAATTTCAATCGATAATTAGAGGAATCAAATGAGAAATTAAAATTAATGTTGTTGTTGTTGTTGTTGTGACAACATCATCAACATGATCAACATGAAGAAAGGTCCATTAATAAAATCGTACGGAATAAAGATTAAGGTCAAGTTTTCTATCTAGTATTAAAATTAACTGTACTTTTTCTATCAGAAAATATGTAGGAGAGTCACTAATTTAAACTTATGTTGTATACCTATACATAGGTATACATCTACATATAGGTATATGTTTAAAAATTGAAAGAACCCCGTGTTGTTCGGATAAGATTAGAAAGAAGAGAAGAAAGAAAGAAAAAAAAAGAAAACTTAGAAATAAGAAAAAAAGTAGATGAAGAAAAAAGAACGTGTTTTAACGGGCCAACGACCCAAGCCACCGAACTTAGTTTTATACCATTAGTCCTTTAGGGATTGTCCAAAATAGAGGTGAAGCATAAGGCTACCCTCATATAATCGTCGAATTGATTTCAATGATTTTAATAGTCAATCATGACACTAATACTAACCATCCACTTCCTTCAACTTGTTCAACAATCTTTATAATTATCAATTCAAATTATAATAATGATAACGATAAAATATGAGAGAAAAAAAAATCAAAAATTGATCGTTAATAGAAATGCGAGCATTATATTATTAGATATAGGTTGATGGCAGCAGCAGCAGGTTGTTTATCAAGCTTATATACGTACAGGAAGTGGATATCTTTCGAAGCGATTTTCCACACTTATTACTAATGATTTCATTAATATTCCATCAAGAATCATCATATTAAAAATAGGTCAATTTTGTTTTGTTTGTATGTGTTGCTGTTGTTGTTTTGTTGTTAAATTTTTTGATAAATGTTGGCCATGTCGGATTGTTGTTGTAAACTCCCAACTCACTACCGTGTAATCAATATCGTAAACTTTATGTTTAACATGTCAGGTGTTATTTTATTAGATAAAGGAACATAGTTGCTTGGAAACTCGTTTCAAAACTTGAGGGGTCATCACCGACCACGTTAAATTACTTCAACTTTGAATTCGTTATTCTTCCGTATGTTTTTTCTTCTTATTTCTCCACATCTACATGTTGTTTTTGTTATTCCTTTTTTTCAAATTACTATTAATAAAAACAATAATTATTAATATCGCTACCACATCAATACATACATGTATGTATCTTTAAATTGTAGATAATTTTATGAAGATCATCTTGCCTGGAATGTTGGTGGAAGCATAATTAAAAAGACGATTAAAAAATATTTTATAACACAGCACGATAGTTATCTAACTATTAAGCTTGAATACAGATGCAGGTTTTTGAAATGAGTACCTACCTATATGTATACACACTGTACAGATTGAAGCAGCTAAATAGTGCCCTAGCTATACATAGATAACAACATGCTATACGTATGTATATACTTTATATTAGATGGATGTTAGTTTGATAGTCACCACCCTCTCTCTACTTACACAATTACATTGCAAATTATTACGAAAAGATGCAGTTTACAATATCCAATCACGATTCACGATTAATAGAATTCATAACAGAAATTGGAAGAAGAAGTTTTATTTAAAATCAAATCAGAATTTCCGCAAATAAAACCGATATGTTCATTATATTGAAAAGATTGAAAAGTTGTTGTTTGTTGTTGGAAGAATGAGAGAGCTTTCGGCCGCACCTCAACAACGTCCAAATTATAGTAGAAGCCGGTTAACCCATTGAAATATTGTATGGAATGCGGAAGGTCTACCTTGTTGTTGAACAGGGTGAAATAACGGGACAGCCCTTTTTTAGGGTAGGTTAGTACAACCCTTTCTCATCTTCCTGGTTGATCGTTCTCTCTATTATATAAATAGTAATGGTGTGTTTAGAAAAAAGAGAAAAGAACAGCCGCTGGCCTTGGGCAATTTTTTATTCAAGCTTTTTTTTCTTCTTGTTGGTGTTCTTCACTGTCAAGGGAACAACTACTGATGGGATCTTCTCTCACTCTGTGTGTGTGTGTGTGTGTGTGTGTTTTTTTTCTCTAGTTTCCAGATCTTTCTCTTTATAGATTAAACTATGATTGGGGCGTAATCATGTAGGAGGAATGGCCCTTCAGATGCGTATATGTCGTTCCTTTTTCTCCAGTTAAGTTCGATGTTTTAATAGAAATGCAATTCTCGAATGGTAATAATAAAAAAGAGATGATTTCCTTGACCTATCTATATCGCTTTAAATTTGATCTTTTACAAATAAATTTCAAGGTTGATAACATTATGTTAATTGAATTAAATGCAAAATGAGATAACTTTGTGTCTCTTTTCTAATATAAGGTTCGTTTCTACTGACAATTATGGATTATTTCAAGGAATTTGTTTTTTGCTACATTTGTCTACTCAGAAGTTGATTAGGTCAAAACTTTTCCGGTTCTGTTTCAATAGTGGATATTATTTAACTGCCAATGAAATATAAATAGGAGAACACAAATTACAACAGTGTGGTTAAACTAAGAATACAAATAAGTACCCGTACTGTTTGGACTGTCGACAACTAGATGTGTTTCAAATGATGGATCACCGTTTTGCCGATGGTTACCAACTGTAGGTATAAATTAACTAATACGTTCAAATATAATAGCAACAACATTCTTTTACATGTAGGTATTATCCTCATCATAATCACATCAGTTCTCTTTCAGATAATCTTATTAGACGATGATAATAACAAAACGTGAGAGATTACCAACTTTGTTTTACGTTGCTAAGTAGATACAGAAACGTACATTATGAAGACTTATCGAGATCATTTCCAGTTAGATTCAAAAATCAACCACACAGTCTTGAATTATAATGAAGCTAAGTTGAGAAAAATTTGTGATGGAGTCCTGAACTGCAGTTACACAACTTGTGGAAGAAATAGTTCGTTATTGTTATCCTCTAGCTGAGGTTGTCAATGCCTTTTGTAGCATATTTCTTCAGCAGTGGTGTAGCCAACATCTGAGGGTGAAAAAGAGCTAGAATCTTATAATATTAAAACACACCCTTCTGATTTCAGGTTATTCTAAGTGTCACTACGGTATGAGAAGACGGAGGGAGCGATCACCTTTCTACACACCCACCTGGGTACGCCACTGCTTGATGAGTAGAAGACGACATCCATAGAAGTAAACACGATGGGATTCTTGAGAGACTTGAGTATAAAAGAACGTAAGATGCTCTTCACTCCTTTATTACGATCCATATGCACGATCAGATCTAGAACCTCATGTTAAACCGTTGTTTTATCAACAAATAATGTAATTTACCAAAAAAAGGTGTTATTGCATCAGTTCATCGTCGAGAATATAAGTGACGTGCCATTGAATGCTTATTGTTACACTACTGACTGCAGTAGCCATCTGTAAAGCTTCTCATTTTTGACAATTTTCCATAAAACAGGTTGAAAACAGACATTTTATAGTGGAAAATAGACAAATTCGATAACAGGATGACGATTGTCGTCTAAAAACTTTTATTGTAAAACCTGATAAATGGAAAAAATTCTGTCCTTGTACCTTTGTTATTTTAGGCGACATTTAAGAATTCTTCCAAAAAAATTTGCACATAATCAATTAGCAATATTTCAACAAAATAACCATGATTCTCACTGTATTTGGAATAATGATAAAACAAAAACAAAAAAAAAAACAACATGGAATCTTGGTAATTGAGCATAAGCTTGATCGTAATCTGGTAGGTGTCTTATTACATGTTTTATTTGAAATTATTCCAAGATTAAATTGTTAATAATATCTTCCAAGTCAACAGTAATAGATCAGCGAAACGTTTAGCATACACTATCGCTGGAACACTGATTATATTATTTATTATCTATAGTCCGTAGATCGGATGCAATTATCTTCACTACCAAAATATCAATTTGTATAAAATTAAAATGAAGCTTTCAATGTATATAAGAGAATATAGCTAGATGATAGTAGTGGAGCTTTTTTGCGAATGAAGTGGAATTGATCATCGATTGATTTAAATTTTGTACATGTACTGTCGGTGTATTTTAAATAGAAAGAACAGTTTGATTGGCATTTGAATTTGGCAAATGGTATAGTAATGAATACCATTTATAGATTTTCGATTCTCAATACGAATTACAATACTTTGAAATAAATTTACAAAAGACTGTCTTCAAAGCTAACACAAATAATATAAAACGAAGAGTTAAAAACACTTTTTAAAAACAGTGTACGACCAGTTTCGGTTGTATATATAGTTTTGCTAAAATGCAGCACGTGGTGAACCATTGTAAAAACAAGTTGGATTTTAATTTTCGAAAAACTATGCATTATTCATCAAATGAAATTTCTTTACTAGAACGGTACCAAATACGTATGTGTTGTTTTCTATACCTATATGTATGCAATTTTTATTTATTGGAACATTTTTGAGGCATTTTTTTTTTCTGGAAATAAATCAAGTAAACAACAATTTGAAGAATCTTGATCTAGATCTAATTATTTCAATTAAAATTTAAAAAAAAAAAAAACCAAAACAAATTAACCAACCATTATCCAGTTATTTATTTTAAGATTATTGGTAAGTTTTATCCAAGAAATTGAAGGAGTAGTAAAGGTACCTAATATGGCTCTCTCTACACTTATTTATACTTCAAAGAAATACCTACTTGCAACTTAATAATTCTAGTTATTACACATTTTTTGTTTGTTTTGTTTTATTTTCAATAAAGAAGATACATTTTAATGGTTTTAATATCACAATTAATACTAATAAGACCTCCTTTAATTAAACTTGAGTATCTATCAATCTGCTATTTCGAAAATTTTATTCCTTAGGCCATGTTTCTATACTAATTGAGAAAATTTATGCGAATTCTCTATCAGATAGAAAATTACAATTACCGAGAGGCTTCTACAGATCTGTCACCTTCTGGTAGATGTATTATGTGCTCAGAACTATCTGATATGCTAAAAGTACACCTGTAGGGGTCAATAAATTAATGTCCTTAATTAGTAACTTATAAAAAGCTATTAACTTCATCATCGTTCTTTTGTCAGTTCTATATCCTTATACTTTTTCTTTGTGTAGAATTATATTTTGTTAGTTTGGAATTTGTATGTTGGAATTTTATTTTCGTGGCCCCATGGGTCATGACTCATACTTTGGGAAGTACTATATAATTAATCAAAAGAAGGGTCAATAATGTCTTTTATGGATTTGTCTTATTTTGATCCAAAAAAACGATTCAAATGTTTTCAAAACCGAATGTATATGATGCCTATACACTCTTTTCTATTAATTTTAAAAACCAAAAAAAAAATATAAACATAATTTTTGAATGCTGACCTGGACAACCGCCTAGTCGTTAACTATACAGGCTGACCCTGGTCCACTCGATTCCTGTTTCATATACATTATTGAAACAGTAGAATATTGATTATTTCGAATTTATTTGGAAAAAAAGCAGTCTAAACTAGTTGTATGTTTGCAAAGTTTTCCATCCTCCAGAATAAGTTTCTTAAGTCACTTTTTAACGCACCATGATTTGTCAGGAATTTCTCACTTTATATAGAAGCGGAAATGCCTGATCCAAATATCGTTGTTGGGGAAGACCTGAACTATAACGAGGAAAGACCGTCGCGGGTGAAGAAGCTAAAAGTGGCACAAGTACCACACAGAACTAATTGTATCTCAATAATGTGATGTACAATTTCTCCACAACTCTGATGCTGGTATGTGCAGTATACCTACATCGAGGTATTTCATACCATGCGGTCAGATATCCATACTGTACATACAGATAAGAGAAAGAAGAGCCTAAGGACTCGCACTTTTAAGTCAAACAGTTTTTCCCTTGCACTAATAGTTCTAGGAAACTACTTTTTGTCGGCCTAGACCAGCAACAATGTCTTTTTAGACGATATCAATGTATAAATGCAGAAAAGTAATAATTTAGAACGGAGCTGCAAATCAATTATGAATGTTTCGCTAATTGATGCTATCTACTTATTGTTAGAATGCAGTCTCTTTATAAGATTTACAATTTGGGTCAAATTTCACCGTTTCTCTGCAATCTAATTGATTTAATTGATTAATAATCATTAAACGCAACCTTGCCAATATTTATGATCACAAAGCCTTAAACTTCTTTCTTTAAGGCAACTTTTAATTGATATTAAAAGTTCTTTTTTATAATAATATTTGATATTTTAAGTAAAAAGAGCAAAGTTAGTTAAAAATTATTATTGACACATTATACCTACAAACTTCGTCATGCAATTCTAATTAACATATGTAGGTACATATAAAAAGACAACAAAATGTCAATTGACTTGTTAATTTAAATAAAAAAACAACAAATTATGTTGTCAGTTTAAAATTATTACATTTGGAATTCACTTGAAATAAATTAAGAAAAAAAATTCACTTACAAAAAACGAATGGCACGTGTAACAATGTTGGCGAAAATTAATTGTTTTCTAACCTTCGGCAATATGAAATTTGGGTAATTAATCATAAATTAAATGTAGGTAGGTATAATTAGTCGATTTATTGGAGAACATCCGCAGTCGCAGTATTAACGTAAACATTAATGTAAAAGAGTAGGTATACTTACCTGTATTTTATTGTTGCACTTGTTGTGTTTATTGGGTGTTATTGTTCTAATAAGGAATTGATTTTTCTTAAATGGAAAATCAGAAGAAGTAAAAAATTAGATAAATGTTGAACAAATCTTGTATGTGGTATGATTATGTCAACGATAAATTGTTCAAACGTATAGATATTTTCTATAACAGGCGAAATAAAGTAAAATACAATATAAACATTCGTATGTTGGGATGCTGTACAAGTTATTCTTATTTATGATTAAGACGAGCAATGCATTATAAATAAAGTTCTATTCTATTATATCGATAGAAATAATAAAAATATAGATATACCTACCTATATACCTATTTATATATTTATCAAAAAAAAATTGTTATAACTTTATATGTATAGAAAAGTATTTGTGACAGTGAAAAGAAAGATATGCACCATATAGAGTACAATGCTGATATTTTCATTTTAATTGCATCTTCTGAGAAAACAAACAACAATCACAGTATAACAATAGAGAGTGAAGGGAACGAAAAAGATTTTGTGGCGGGTTGATTTTCGTGTTCAGATTTTTAATGGTCGACTCTTTAAAATCAAATCAGAAAACAAAATAGACATAAATAAAAAACAAAAAACGAGCGAACGATCTGCCGAAGGAACGAGACACCACCATCACCGCCACCGCCGCCACACACAAACCAAATTTGGTATAGGTACATTTCAGAATAGCGAATGGACATTTACGTGATTTCAGTGATCGTCCATGCTGAAAAGGCTATTTAATAATATAAGAATCGCATAACAATGACTTCTATGTAAAATTTTAATTAAACGATAATGAAAACGAAGTTTTCCATAATTGCTACATTCACGATCATAATGCGCCTATACCAGATTTTCAATATAGTAGCAATCTTATTTTTTCCATCATCTATACTTATTTGTGATAGAAATTTTTTTGAAGGTAGCAATAGAACACCTGTCGTACATTTTTATACAACCACTAAACATTAATCAAATGTAGGGATCACACAACGAAGATACGATCAATTTTATGTTGAAAAAGAAACGGAAACTAGAGCTTTATTTTAGATAAAAAATGATAGCGAATTTCTTAACTAAAGATCAGAACATATAATGTCGTAGAGGGTGAGGTTCTTTTTTTTTTAGGATTTTTTTTAAAGAGGGGTGAATATAGAACCAGGAAAAAAAACAACCAAAGCAATATAAATTACAGTAAATGATATTCCCATGGAAAAAGAATGTAGATCTTCCGTGTTTCAAATGTGCTATTGTCGATACAGGAAGTTTCTCTTTTTTTTTCTTTACTCCGATTGTTATACAGCGATAATTGACTTCTAGGTTGTTTATTAGTTTTTAATAATCTCTATTTTTGTATTTATTTATTTATACGGATATCCCACCGAAAAGTAACCCATAGAATATACCTATCTCCTATCTAGATGGCAGAGATCTATAATCGCGGTTATGGTATATGGCAACTTAAGAAATTGACTTAACTTTATTTAATCATCTGTTATAAATGAGGAAATGTGTTTTAGATTCATACACAGTATTGTCCTTCCAACTCTACACACCGTCGCCAATATCTTTCCCACGCCTGGAAATACCCTTTGTAGTCCTACAAAGCACGCGTTGAAGCATCTTTCACCGCTGTAACCACCGAAAATGAGCTCCTTTGAGGTAGCGACCTTATCAAAACTGAGTCACATGGATTTAAATCAGGAATGTAGAAGGGGTGAAGTAAAGTTAGAATATTGATTTTAGCCGAGAATGCACGGATTGTTTGTAGACGCGTTGGCATGCTGAACAATCCATTTGTTGCGTGCCAAATGTAGTAACACATGGTAGACTCGTTGCCTCAACCTCTCCAAAAATTTCGAGATAGTTATATACCGTCTGACCAGTGGAACAAACCCCCGAATCACTACTCCCTTCATAGCAAAAAAAAACCGTCGACCACAATTCACGGTCATCTTTAGAATGTTTATCCCACTAGAACACACATATTCCCCATTTTGTACAATATTGGAGGGGGCTGCTTCTTTCTAACGCTAATCCACTTAACTTCTTAGTGTTTCCACGAGAGAAATTATAACAAATTTTTAGGTACATAATTGTCACAGTAAAATTATCAGATTTAGACTCATAGAGAAAAAAACAAGCATTAAATAGTTAACATGAGCGCCCAAGTCCAGAGATTACGTTAATCCTTAGCTCTAAAGTGAATCTTTATAGCACCACGCACTATGAAATTAACTTTGTAACACCTATACAGCTGAAATAACGCAAATAACGATTACGTTTTTCAGAAATCGCAATTTAAGGTCGTCGTTCTGCATAATCCGTCGTGAAAACGTATAAGTCGCATTTGCTCTCCAGCAATTGAGTTATTTTTCTAGTGAAAAGAATAACATTTTTGATACATTTGGCGTTTATAACATAAGAAATCCGAGAATGAAGTTTAGATTTGTTCAGATCAGATTGGATTTGGACTGTTAGGTTTGAATAGTTACGGATTTTGTGTAGATTTTCCCGGGTATTCCATTAAACAACAATAATCCAAGCCAATTAGCAACGACACTTTAATATCACAAAGCTCTCCTTGGGACTCGAAGCCCGACGCTACTTCGATGGAACATCGTGTATATTTATAAATTATTTTAGTTTTTCAGCAAATAAGTAATCAAAACTATCCAATAAAAAGCATATAAAAAGGAAATGAAAGGAAATTCATTAATTTTATTGTAGAAAAAAAATGAGGACAATCTTAGCATAAAATACGTTTGAAAAGTGTGACGCATTCTACTGAAAAAACAAAGTGTAATTGTTTTGAAAAGATCCATTGACACATTAATAAAGAATAGAAGAATAAATACTATTTTGTTTTTCTTTTCAATAAAAAAAAAAAGAAAAGAAAAAACCAATTAAAAATAACAGTAAAACAAAAACTAGGGAAGGTCCCTAACCCAGGAACTGACCACATAATTACAACTGATAAACTAATCATACTACTTAGAATTGTTTTCTTGAATTTATCTTATCAAACACGAACACGAAACAATAGGATTTTTGTTTAATTCCACATGAATAATTAGTTAATCAAAGAAACAATTTGCAATAAATGAGACAATTGTTTAAAAATTTATTAATAATAGAAAAAAATCAAAAATTCGATTATGCACTAGTTGATACACCAAATGGATCTTTTTTATCTTTCAATAGCATTACAGAACTTTCACAAATTTTCTCTAAAATTTCAGTTAATTTCTCTTTCGTATAAACTTGATATAAACCATATACCTCTGATGCAAGAATATCAGCTAATTGTACAGATTCTTCATAATTACCAGATTCAATCAATACTGAATATAATAATAGAACAATTTCTGGTATACAAATTGAACGTAAATAATCAGCATCTTTAGCACCAATCAACCAACCTTCTGGAAATAATAAAACATTATATAATAGTGATTTTGTTCTTTTTGCTATTTGATTTGTTATCAATTTCCAACGTTGTAATTCAGCATTATATTGTGATAATTTATGTTCATATGCAACTTTTTCAATAAATTGCACATTCTCTGATAATTTATTTGGTTCAATTGGTTTATTATGATATTGTTTAAACCATTCACTAAATGCTTCATGTGCATCTATATAAGTTTTATAACTTAAATATTCTTTTATTATTTGATTTATTTCATTGTTTAATTCTTCATTATTATCTGTTGTTAAATATTTAATTGTATCGTTTGGTATTTTTTTGATTGCTAAATCGGCAGCTTCTAATTTATTTAATGTTAAAAATGTAAATATCATTGAATTTGTTTGTGATAATAATTCAGCACGTTGTTCTTCATAGAATATCAACCAATCTAAAGCTGATACACGGACTTGATCATCGTCTGTTAATTTTTTCTACAAAATTAAAAAAAAAAATCAACTATTTTGTTATTATTTGATAAACAAAAAATTATTACAGTAATATTGGCAGTTGGATCGATGTCTATTGGACGATTACGAACACATTCAACAATACGTTTCGTTATTGCTAACACATCAAGACCATAATCTTCACCATAACATAAAGCAACTCTTCTTTCTGCATTATCGAGTATCTTCTCTAAATGATTTGCATAAATCGTAATTTGTTTATTTCTACCTAATTTACTAGTATAGAAGGCTATTAATTGTGTCTCATTCATTTGACTCAATCGTTCAATATAACTAAAATTTAATCAATTTTATTCTAATTATTTTGTTAATTAAAATTAATTGTAGCCCTTACGCTTCAACAATTTGTTCACTCATATTTCGATCATTGATTTGTTCAATATGATCGAAAAATAAAATTAAATGTGCATAAAATCTTAAGGATTGTGTTGTAATATTATGATTTTCAATCCAATTATTTATTAAATCAATTAATTTTGGTATTTCATCTAAAATTATTAATTTTTGTACGATATGTTCATGTTGTTGTGATTCATAATGGACACGATTATTTTCTGATGATTCTAATTTTATGAATATCTCATTCAATGACATTCTACAAAATCAATTCAATTAATTTATCAATAAAATAGAGGAAAAACTTGGTTATAACGACCATGGATATAACGAGCACACATGAAAGGTTGAATTGCCAATTGTTTATTACTCATTACGGATATAACAAACAAAAGGCTACAGATATACTACTAAGAGAGCAATAAAAGAATCAAACAGTTTGACAGCTTTGTATGTAAACACTGTCGAACGGTATAATACTCAGATTGCTTAAGGGTAGAATAAAAGACATGAGAGAACTTTTCTAAATTTGGTCAACTTTTACGTCTCGTTCGGCTTTCGAAACACTACTGACAGTATTCGTTATAACCGAGTTGGACTACAGAGATAAAAATTAAAATTAATTACTTTTGTTCCCAATATTCTTCAGGTAGGCTTTTATAATTCCTAACAATACAATCGCGAATCTCTGATTCTACACGTATATCAATCATTGTTCTCATAAAAGCCCATAAATAATCTTCCCATGATTGACAAACTGGTAATATTGATTCTAAATAACCACATAATGATCCTAATGCTGCTGTTTCATACATATTCATTTTTTTCTAAATTAATATTTAAAATTTTAGAGTTTTTTCTTTAACGATTTAATACAAACCTTTTTACAACTGGCAATAGACATAGCTTTCCAAAGATCCCGTCTACGATTACCTTCAACATCTTTATAACCAACTAATTCCCCATTTTCATCTACTTCTATCTTATCTTTATTATCATTTTCTGTGCTATTATTATCAAAATTTGGTTCTTTTATATTTGGATTGTGATATAATTTCCAACCTTGTAATATAACTGCACGCCATGGATGGCCACATTTAAAACACAACTGAAACAAATCAAATTCAGTTTTTGGTTTAAAAATTAAAAAGTCCAATTTTCACTTCTTGTGCTGCTTGCAATTTGCCACAACGTATTTCAGTAAATATGCGTTGACATAATTTCTTCTCATTGACTTCATCAAGATGATGTAATGGTAAACCATCAGCTAATACAACATCTGGATATATAGATGATACAATTGGTTTATTACTACTAATAGCAATATTATCAGGTGATACAATTTGATGTACTGTATTCTCCCATCCATAAGTCCAATCGGAATGATGTAAAATTGGATCATCACGATCTAATGCATTACGTTCTAACCAATCAATCACTAATTGACTTTCACGTACTAAATGATCACGTTTAAATAGTGAATCAATACACAATTTCTCACTACGACCTGTGTATTGATCATATTGTAATAAATCATTATTTTGTTGTTGTTGTTGTTGTAAACGATCTTGATATAAAATAAATAATAAACGCCAATTATTACGTTCGTTTTCTAACCATTTCTCATCTGGTATCTGATCATTTATAGCCACTTTTGATTTTAAACCATTTATAACAGTTAATGCATCTGTACAACAACGTCCTAAATCACCAATAATTTCTAATATATCTGAACCATTTATTGAATTTTGCATAATTAAAGAGAATTCATTATATAAATTATTTAATGTACTCTCCCATGGATATTGACCAGATTGGATTACATCACCTGTTCCAACAGTTGTATCAATTATTGTATTTGTTATATTTGATGGTTTCGTTGTAACATCAACTAATCGTTGAATTTCATCTGATGTTACTGTAAGAGATAAATCAACTTTTGTCTGACGTTTTGATGAAGATAATTTAAATAATCCTGAAACAAATCAATCATAGTTTGAATATTATTATTATTATTATTTTAATAAATACCCTTTGTTGGTGTTGAAAGGGCATCATCTAAAAGTCGTACAGATCTTTCTAAATTATTTTCCATTCTAATCTACTTATTGTAATTATTATTATTATTAGAAAATTAAAGAAAAACTCCCGGCAAAAATAAAATGAAACTTAACCTAACCTCAATGTTAACCGTTAAAAATAAATATCACTAAATTGACATACAAATTCCCTAGAACAGTAAACACATGGCTGTTGAAATGCTAGCTATCTGTAGCCTCAATACACCTTTATTCTTTTACCGGAAATAGTGATCAAATAAAAATTGATAATAATTTGAACAGCTTTCAGGTACGCCTAAATGTCTTACGTATGTTCGAATTTTTCCATAAATGTGGCAATTATTTGAGAACAAATATATGTCGTCTATTAACTTCAATGTATGTATTACTGGTTGCATAACAGACAAGATTAAATTACGATTGGGTTGATATCCGTAAAAGAAAATGAACTTCATTGATAATTAGTTGGTTGTTAAATCAGTGCTCGAAATGGAAAATTTCACGAAACGGAACGTTATTTTACAAATAATTTGAAAAAAATA
>JAZBGY010001339.1:0-23775 GCA_037414755.1 Lydus trimaculatus | reverse complement strand
CAAAACAAACATTAATAGTTTGCTAGGCTGAGAAATGCACGTTTTGTGTACCAAGAGAAAATTGCGGCCTCGGCCAGCAATCTCGAAATGACTGAACGCATTTCGCTACCGAAGTGTATATCCACAATATTTTTATGCAATTGTAAATAATTCGGAAAAACTTTAATTCAAAATTTTCTGAAAACGTCGAATCATTTGACATGTTATTCTTTTATTGATTTCATAGTAGGTAGCGGCCGTAAAACTACTTTTACGTCCGTTTCCAATGGCAACCCAGACGAATTCCAAAAAGTACCTGAATTTCAGTCAACTGCGACGGAAGGGTACTTACTTTTAAATCGATTGGACATAATATGAAATACTGAAACTACTATTTATAACTACGGCATGTGGAACCTAGTGACACGATAGGGGTAAAAATTTAAATCAATTTCGCGGGGCCTCTAAAGGAGATGGGTTCCATAGGCGGCCGCCTACTCTGCCTAATGGTCAATCCAGCACTGATTGTGGATATAAAAAATGCTTATTTTCGTTAAAATGGAATGTAAATCAAAAACGTAAGATTGTATAGATCTTCCATTATATTTTCCGTTTCCTCTTTCACAGAATGAAAGAAAAAATACATTTTTGTGTTGAACATTTCCTTCTTTTCAATTGTATTGTCAAGAAAAAAGATGTAATGTTTCTTCTTTTTTTTTTTTAAACAAAAAGTGATCTTATGAATATGTTTGAGATATATTTTGTAAATGTATGCATGCATAATGAATACAAATGCAATTGTGTCTGTCTGGTTGAATCAAAATCGCTTTCCGGGCCGTGACTTGAAGCGGATAGTGTTAGTGCGGGTTCGCAGACACCACAGCCAAATCACTACACATTCCACGATAAATATAAGCTGCGCTCCTATACAGGACCAAAAATTGCATTACAATAATTTTCAGAAATTCGGATAACAGATCAAATAAAGATCAAGACGTTATATCCGAACTGTGAGATCGGTTAAAGCGAATTAATTCGATTTTTTTGTTTGGAAATTTTTTGGCATTTCTTTGAGATGAAAATGGTTTATTTCAATTTTTGTATATATTGATTTATGTTAAAAATGGACACAATTGGGTTTTTAGGTTAAAAGCTCACCGAGTGAGCGTCTAGTTATCATTTAGGATGAATGTTGTATTTATTTGTTGGTATGCAGTTTAGCCTTGAATGCGTTCGCTGCACTTGCACTTCCCGCTTATACCGCTCTCGCCTCCCTAGCTGTACCCCTTGTCTATGGTTTTATCCAGCACCCGGCCCGCAAATCGCGAAAAATAACACACAGACATATACACACACACACAACAAACAACACACGCCAACCAACCAACCAACCAACTAACCAACCAGCCAAACAGTAAATAAGGAAAGTGACGTCTAAATGGGAAAGGAACAAGGAGACGAAGCTGAAATGAGGATTTCGTTATTATCTTTTTATTTATTTATTTATTTTTGTAAAAGTTTTAAAAATGTAAATGACTTCAAGAGCTATCAGCTTTTCGAATGGTTCTTCCTCTTTAGATAGATCGTTTACACTTTTAATTTTATAAATACTCCAAAACACTTTTAGCACATGTTAATAAAAAAGCAGGAATTATTCAGGACTTTGATGATATTTTCAGCATGAAAGTTTTTACATCATAGAAACAAACCAGTGGCGTAGCTCCTTCCGGCCAACTAATAAACAAAAATAGTTTTTAATAAATTGTTAAATACTTATTTAAATAGACAGCTCTATAATACTCTTATCGCATCAAGGACTAATTTTGGACTTTGCTTTTGTTAATAATATTGGGAAAAAAATGGCACATGTAGTAAAAAATTATAGTGTTAATTTTATCTAATAATGATGATGTTTTTTTTTTTTGGAATTTTACCAAATTATTTCTCTCTAAAATCTATTTATTTAACTAAAAGTCAATTTAGACGTTGTGGCAACAACAATACATTATAGTATCATCATAGTTTTGTACTAAGAAAGCCGATATTTGATATTCAAAGCAGGGGGGCAAAGCACGTGTTACTCTTGTCTTAAATAAATACGAGGCAATGAGCACAAGAAACACGTGCCTACATAACAAATTCTATAAATAATATAAATCCATTTTAAATAATTGGCGAGGACCGTGATAAACTTTAAACTAGACAAGTCCTCATAATTAACCAAAAAAAAAAACAACAACAACAATAATCACAATAATAAACAAAAACCGCTTATTAATAATAATAATAATTAAGATGAAAAATAATTATTATTTACCCGGATATTTCCTTGTTTCTCAATTTATAAATAATAAAAAAAAAAACAAAAACAAACAGTGGGTAGATGATTAAGTTTTCATTGAAATCATTTGTATCCAGGTTAAGGACAATGAAACTAGGAAAAAATACAACAACACGGATAAAGTTGTCGTGAAGCACGTTATTTAATAAAATAATAATAATATTAATAATAATTACAATGCCACCATAATATTTGAATAAAAATAATAATAATAACAAAAAAAAAGCCGGACAACAATCCTCAATTTCCGTTATATTTAACTAATGATTTATTAAGAAAGATCAAACGAATTTGTGTCAAAAATTAATTTCGACACAAATAACAATTGATAAAATTTGAATATTATCATATTGACATTATTATTATTATTACCACTAGAATTTTCAATTCAACACTATATGATTGTACACATTTCTTTCAAATGTCTAAAATTAGGTTAATTACGATTCAGTTTTTTTGTTTAAATAAAAACCATTGAAGATATTAGAAAAGCTTCTGTTGCATAAAATTATCAAAATAACAATAGAATTAAAAATAATCATTAGATTAAGTGCATTTGCCGAAAAAAACTACACGTGCATCAAATATGTTGATAAAAATTATTTTGTTTAAATAGACAAAATACGTGTATTTTATCGAATGTCCCATAAAAATCTACCACTAATAGATATATCTATAGATTTCTACAATCAAGCAGTCTTTATTTTTGATAATATGATAAAAAAAACCCTATAATTTGCTTATTGAAAAAATCGATGATTAACCATTCCGATAGTTAGTTGTAGAATTGAGGAAGTAACTTTCACTGGAATGCGCTGTATTTAATAAAAATAACTCATTACTAATATTTTGTACAAATAAAATTTTGTTAACGTTAACAGATAGTGAGGATGCATCATTATTATTATTATTATTAGTTATTAATAACGTCAATCGTAATTTTTATCAATTTTTGCTTATTAACGGAAAGAAAAAGTAATTTTTCCTTAACTGATTTTGTATGTAACGATAACCTCGAAACGTGTTCAATTTCACTAATTTCTAATAATTGATAAGTAATTTCATATAGAAATATGAAATAAGTGTAAAAAAATCGTTGTTTCTTATCATTTTTCCGGGTATAGAATAGTGAAATTTTCGCGTTTTATACGATTAAAAATTTGCACGCGTAAGGTATAATAGTTGTTTATTACAGATGATAATTATAAATTTATGTTATTACTAAACTAGATTACTTATATGATTTTACTGATAAGATTAGTAGTTTTTTTATTATTATTATTTTTTTTTAATAAAGTTTCGGCGTAATAGTTTCCAAAGAAAGTAACAGTAAAATCGCGTTATTTCCGCTATTGGTTTAGATTTAAAACGTAAACAACTAGAAAAACAAAAAAGTAAATAAACTTTTTTCTATTACAACTAGTTGTACTATCGTTGAATGTTGAAAAAAAAACCTGATTCCCTACACTAAATTTACCACAAGTTTACCAATAAAAAAGTGAAACGTGATGATAATCCCGACAGCTATTAGAGTACGAGGATAGCGTCTGTGTACGAGACAAACTAGAGCACACGTGACTTACGTAACACTAATATTTACCTCAGTTTCTTTCATTTGCTTCCATTCTCTTATCTCTATGTTATAACCCTAAACTATAATGTTTATAGTGTTTAGCACATATTCATAATTTTCTCAAAATAACGTTACTCTAGCTAGGGGATGCGTAAACTTGGGAATTTGTTATTCAAAACTACTATGTCGTTGCGGAAATCTAAAAAATTTGATAAGCTTAATGAAAGTTTTAATATAAGCATCTAAAAAAAAATATATAATTAGCCTATAGATAATTTAATGTTATCAATGATTGTTTATTGTTCCGATATGTATTTATATAAAAAAAAAATAAACATCATTAGCCAAATTTACGTAATCTCATTTATTATATTACGTTCTAATAGATAATAATAATGAACTTGGGAAAGTCATATGAAGATTTCAAATATTGTGAAATTAACATTAATATAAGACTAGATTTCAATTTTAATTTTTATAATCCTTAGTTTTACCGGTAATAATTGCGATATTTGTCATAGTGAAGTGGTAAAAGTTCGAAAAATGCTTGTAAATGTTTCCATTTTGTGGTTCTACCAAAACTGTTTCGGTAAGTAACCAACATCAATTGTTAAAAGTCCGAAATAAGCACCGAGTCTGCAGTCGGCGAATATTCGGAAAATGCAGGTGTTCAAAGCAGTGTACTACAAAGTATTCTCGATTTACTTCATCATAACCCGGAGTGGAAAAGGTTGCAGGCATTTCTCCAGTTTTTAGTACCTCACTATGACAAATTTTAGGATCTCCGGTAAGAGCCTATCCAGATGATATCTTTTTCATGCGCAGATCACACGCGTTAAACTCAACTAATTGTAAGACGTGCTGCAAAAGTGATGCAGGCTGTGCACCTTTGCACACATTCATGATTTTGACAAACGTACAGATACGTCGATACAGACGCGCTACAGCTGCGAGTTTTTTTGTCAGAATCGTCAACAGTAATAGTAGTAGGATGGCGTTGATTGAGGCTTCTCTTGGAAGTAGTTTGAGCTTTCCTCAGTACTAAAAGACTTCAAGTCAGTAAATTGTCCAAAGTCGGTAGCAGTAGTAGTGGGGCAGTGCCTTTTGAATGTCTTGATATAATCTTCTCCCATCCAGAGTGTATATGTACCACGGTTTCCCATGTACCACATATTATCAATAGTTTCATAGGGGCGGATCAGATAACACGGCTACCCGTCGTATACGTCGACCCTAACTATTACTTTCCGGTGCTACCACTGTAGCTACACCACTGATATAAATACAGTTCTTTGTTTCCAGATTTCCTATGTTTCTCCCCTTTGATGGCTCATTTCTATCTTACTGTTACTTTTACTGGCAACAAATCGTGTTTTGCAAACTGTGGACCGAAATAACGTTTTGAAGCGTTGCAAAATCAATTCTATATAACAAATTTGAAAGGAAGAAAATAACGATAAGATTAAACATATTATAAAATATTACACAAACAGAATTCGCACACCTATTTTCATACCTACCATTCTATTTTGCTACATAACAATTTCAGTAAATGATTACTTTGGAATTACTAAATTTGCTAGATTTGTAGACAAATATTCTAATCGTTGTAAGATCGCGTACACAAGAAATGGCATAAAATGCTAAAAATATTCGAAATAAATTGAATTTCAAACAAATTTTCCAAAAATTTAGACGTGATAAAAGTAAAATATGTAGATGCAATTAACTTTCACCGGTGCGTGCGTGCGTACTCACTTTTCTGCATATCATGTTAAAATAGAAATGAATTCTACAAACATATACCTACATGCCTATATATGTCTCTATATTTTTATAAAAATGATAATAATGATGATGATGATGATGATAATAGTGCACCGCTCTATTTACAGTGAAAGAAACCGAAACGTGAAACCAACTAGCATAACGGCATGAACACACACCAATATTCTAGTTATATTCATATTGTGAACTTGACTTTAATTCTAGTTTCTAGTTTACAAACATTAAATCAGACGGCTGGCGCTTTGAATTATTAATTTACTTCCTGGTTGCTGACGTTTTGCATTTAATTTTTTTTTTTTTTTAATATCCATTTTATAAACACCGCAATAACAACAACAATAACAATATTTAACAAAATGAATACACATGAATCATTTAAAATAGAAATGAAACAAAAAAAAAATTATAGACAATCGTAAAAGACAATCATTAGCAATAGGTTAATACAATAATTGAATTGAAATAATAAAAATCCATTATTGTGTTTGATTTATATTGGAATGGGGGCATATGCAAAACAGGTGATTGATCTCTTTTAATAAAAATTTTATCCTTGATTTATTTTTTGTCGAAATTATTCTAAAAATATCCGCTAAAAAACACAAAATTTTCAGTGCAGATTCCTACTTCCTCTTATATAACTTATTTGCAATTTATTATTATTATTATTAGTATTAATACTATTATTATTGTTATTAAATTGATAAACTTGTTGTTGGATAAGTAGTAAAAAAAAATATATCAATTTGAACCGATCAATATTGGAAAATTTCTTGTTGATTTAACCTAATAGCTTACTTTTATTAAATACAGAAATAAATATTATTATTAAATGACTACTTATATCATTGCGTCCTATTTTAATTTCTTTAAATAGCATTTTGCATATTTTCGACAAATTTTTATTAAATAATTTATTACCTGTTTTCGTGAAAATTATAAAAAGTTCGGTCATGGGCAGATTTACAACAAAAATGTCGTTCGAGAGCGCAGTGGAAATTGTTTAAATGTCCTCATTGTCATTCCACTTTCATTGACACTTGACGATGTCATACCAATAATAATAATAATAATAATAATGTTTATAATTAAAAGCGAATTTAAACGTAAACCGTATCTGAACGTGACTGATTTTTAAACACAAAAAAAGACCAAACAAACATTGATTTGTAGAGAATATCCCATAAAGAATCAGCGTTTAATCAAATTTTAACTTCTTGTAAAATTCGTTGAAACATTAGAATTTAAAATCAACTTTTTCTGTGTTAAATTCAGTGGAAAGGTGAATATAATTTTAATTGTAAATTAGCCAAAAAAAAATTGGGTTCATTTCCAGAATCTTCATGGAAAATTTCCCTGAAATTTTCTTATAACCGTCTAGATATGTCTGTAATTATGATTGCTTGGTTTTCGTAAGTTAACCGCCTACGCGGAAGCTTTATTCGCGATAAACATCCTCCCAGATTAGAATAACAAAATGACAATTTGGTAAATATAATCACATCATCAAAAATATCGGCGATGATGAAAAGCGTTGGTGGACGCTGTTATTATTATTGTTGTTGTTGTTTGTTTGTTATTGTGGTTGTCGCGCCTCCACCACTTTTCTTATGAGGACAATAATCACATAGTACCCGCCCGTTTATATGTCCGTCCGGTCGCTAAGAAGATGTAAGTGCCTAACCTAACCCAACTCGTGCGCATTCACGCCGTGTCCAAATGAAAGTAAAGAGGCTGGCACACTACGACGAAGGCTCCCGACGCCGGCACGATCGCCATATCTGAGTCAGTAGGACATTCGAGCCCTACTAGTCTGCAGCACGCCATACAGCGAGCAGGTTGTATGTGGGGACCGGCAATTGATCAAAAAATTTTTAGACAACTCCGTGCGAGTGTAATAATAATAACAACCAAACAGTGAACGAAAAAATTTTGTGAGGCGCAGTGTTCTTCAAACAATTCATTTTTAAGACAATTAATTTTAAAATCATTATGGAACTTTATCAATAAAACTATTAAATTATTGACTTTTTTTAAAAAAAAAATTTCATTTAACATATACACACCACGAAAAAATTTTGTTAAATTTTGGCGAAATGCCGACAACCGTTCCCGATTCCCCAACAAAGAGTCCGGACTCATCACCTATACATATAAAAGAGGAGTGTGAGGAGGACTTTGTGATGTGTGACGACGAGTCACCATTGGATTTAAGAATTAATTGCGGCCGGATTAGTCCAGGAGCTCGTGATTCCGGAACTGAAAGCGATGATACGGAAGAGAAAATTATAGAAGATGGACAGGACTGCAAACCGTACAAAAAAAGTCTGATCAAAAGATGTAAGTTTTGTTGTTGTTTTTTTTTTGTACAGGACAATTTTAGCATTCTTTCTATCTTCAAAAATATCAATTCCGGTTGTTTCCGGATCAATTAATTAATGGAAATCGTAAATTTTGCCAAATGATCGGATTATACAAATATGACAACATACAATATCAGATCGTTGAAGTACTTGAAAAAATTGCATTCTTATCGATAATTGAAATCAATTTTCGTTAATCATTTGATATTAAAGGTCGTAAAGAATCCTGCTATTAGGCGTACAATTTGATAATCAATTTCTTAGGATTGAAACAATTCGTTTTTCGTATCGTTTACAGGAAAAACAAACCAATAAACCTTAAATCATATTCGAATCGCGTCAATATTTGTAATAAATGGCAATATTTCATATATTATGCGGGTGTCTGACCTTTTCAGGGCCAAATAGTCATTTATAGAATTTCCAACCACATCCGTTTTTCATTAGAATTTCGATAATAATTAAGACGAAACTTATAAAAAAATTTTACCTTATAGAAATTTAAATGATTAGATAATCTTATCATTGCTGTAATAAATTTAAACAGGTAGTTAGAATTATGATTGTGTTGTTGTTGTTTACATTCCGGTGCACTTTTTATAACAATTTTTTTTTTGTTTCAAACAAAATCGAGTATAATATTGGAAAACCACATTATAACAATTGTGAAAACGATGATTATTTACGTGAAACTTTCTTTAGATTCACAACATTTTCTACGCCACAATCACTAGTGAAATTTTTACAATTTTCTCATTTCTTCTCGTATACAAAACCCAAAATTGGATAGATTTGACCCATTTTCGTTTTTATACCGTTAAACTTTTTTTCTTCTTTCTTTATCTTCTTCTCCCTTTATTTCTTTATACCATACTACCCTTACAGGTAGTTGAGTATACTATAGATCTCCAACTATACACATATACCTGCTGCCACCCTCTTTCTCTGTCTGATCTTAATTCTTGAGGGCGGTATATGCTTTATTGGATTTTACAGGTCTATTACTGTTTTTTTTTTCTGCAAGGGGTTCTCTTGCAAAATCCCTTCGCTAACCTTATGGATACAACAACAAAAAAATCGAGGTCGTTTATTGAAAGGGGGTGGCTTTGAAAATTATTTCTGGCTATTGTTAGTTTTTGTTTCCGGAATGGTTCAAGGTTTATTACAAATAACTTATTACCATCAACTTGTATAAGTTCTCAAAGAACCACTCTCGATTCTATGAGCTTCTTCATTCAATTATAGATGAATTTATCTGGAATAATAAACGGGGTATTGTTGATTAATTAGTCGATTTTCTAATTAAGAACGAACTAATACTTGACAGTCGGTATTCAAATTTCTTTATTTTTTTATTTGAATATTCATTTGGTGTTAAGATGGACCATTTGTATGTTTGATGATGGTATCGTCCGGATGATACTCAGGTAAAAGAGAGAAAAACAACACGAAACACACTATTAGACTAAAGCTTGACCTATAAGAAACAGACGGAGACGACGACGAAGAAAAAAACAACGTTTTTTAACCCTTTCAAGTCGGAATTCCAAACGCCCCATTATCGATGACGCTTCCAAAACAAGTCTGGTTTGTGGCTGAGAATTTTACTAAACAGACGAAGAAGAATAATAATAATAATAAAAAAAAAAACGTTTATTATCATCAAATATTGAAAATATTTATTTTATGACAAATTATCGACACAAATATAGAACATCCGGATTAGTGGCTTCATTACAATAATTGTGAAAAAAATCCCCAATTTCGTTTATTCTAATATTAATTCTATTAATAGAAAATAGAGATGATGGAATAGAATGATCGAAACCTAAATTTGTCTATAAAGAGCGCAATGTGTAATCAACAGGAAGGACGTCGCGTGTATCGTAAGATGATAAAGGAAGAGGAGAACCCTTCATTGGACCATCACCACCCTCTAAAATACACGCACATGTCTGTAGGTCAAGGCTATTTCGTGTGTACGCATGTAGGTGTGTGTGTGTGTGTGTGTGTGTGTTTGATCCCTATAGGTATAATCGATACTAGTCTAGGTATAGGCTTCCTTGTTTTAGATGGTTTATTTATGATTTTGTCATATATAGAAAGGTCCTTCGACAAGGTCCAGGTAATAAAAAACTGCTTACAGTAGCAAGGACGAAACGTGTCAATATCGGGATATCAATTTATAATGAATACACACGTATTCGATTTTATTTATTTATTTCTAAACAGCAAGAATTAAGGAGTTGAAGAATCAAATGCAGGAAATTTCCAATTAATTGATAACTGATGATAAGAAATAAAATATATATAATTCGAATCATCAATAAATGATTGTTCCGGAAAAATAACACTTATTGATTATTTATTTAATTTTCCTGTTTGTTGTTTTATTATTATTATTATTGTCATTGTTTATAATAAAAGAATATACAACAAGGTCAGAAATCCAAACATCCAAATCTTCTATACATTTGATTATAAATTTAATTTTATATTTTCTATTTGATAAGACCTATTGGAATTCGTAAAGACATTTCCGGATATTCTAACCAGACTTGAATACAGAATGTGTTATAATGACTACCTGTACACGTTGTTTTTTTTTTTTGTTTTTTCGATCGTCGGGATTTATCTACCGTGACAAACGGCTTTTGTTTGTCTCGTATTTCTATATGAAAAGCTTTTTGAAACATCCATACGTACGATATACATGGGGCGGAAATTTCGATTTTTATTGTTATAAAATCGTAATTGTAATTATAAAAATAGAGAACAAAAATCGTATAATCTGTAAAGATAATTGCATTTAAACGCGAAATGATAACGTAAATTCTTTGTTACCGTGTGGGAATATGATGTAGAGAAATTCGATACCAACTTGAGGTGTTATCAGTGGATGGATTGCAGCTTTTTGTTATCAAATATCAAGTAATTATTATAACAACAAATTTCCTGATTCTAATATTTTTTATATTGTGTGCGTGTGTATTGGAATCCACCACTTGAATAGTTCCAACATCTGTTTATCTGAAAATGTAAACTTAAAATTTTTACGATCAGTAGTTGATTCTACCAATCATCCCTTTAAGTGTTGTCATAAATGTTTGTAAGTTATTTGGGGTGAATATAACGGGACTTTGTCGAAAGATTCTCTGTTATATACACCCTTCAATCGGTCAAACAACTTGTTTAACTGTTGTTGTTGTATAAATTGTGAAATTTTCGAAAGATTTTATCACAGCAATAAAAACAACTCTATATGTATATAATAAAGGGGTTTGTTTGTGATCAAATAACAACAAACTAGTTGTTTTCTTTCGTAATTCGATTAAAACTCCGCTATTTGATTGAATCTGTGAGGGTTGTTCAAGTTTCCGGTATACAACTGTCATTTCCGTTTCTATACTATATTGAAAGAAAATTGGAAAAATTTCCACGAATTTTTGATGAATTATGGTGGTGGTGGCGTCTATTAATCACGTGAACTAGTTGTGTGACGTCACTAGACGATCAATGCGTCGCTACAGCGTCGTGACGTAATTTTGCGCGCTTTTTCATCTTGCCAACTTGTTTAAATAATGAAAGTGAGAGTGTTTCTAAAATTTCGCTTTCTAACACATTATTACTGTCGTTTTTTTTCGAATTGAAATTATTTCAGTACAATATTGATGATTGTTATCGTGATATTTGTTCGATTTTCGATGATAATTGCGGTAGTGGTTGCGTAATGTATAGCGTTTGACGGAAAGACAACAACAGGTATATTTGTGGTGTTTTTTTTTTATTATTATTGAAAACTATAGAAGAAATCGTATGTTGAACGTCATTATCACGTGTTTGATATGCAGGAAATATGAATGTCCTACTACCATTTAAAAAGAAATTTGTTAATTTTCCTTGATATTTGAATAATTCGAAATTAATAATATTATTTCGACATTATCGTTGAATATTGTCGCCTTGGCCTTCTTCTGTTTCTTCTCAATGGAAAATTATAAAATTATCATACACTTGTAAGTTTTAATATGGAAGATGTTCACACGCATTTCCTGTTGTCGGTTGAAAAATTCCCATCAATTTTTTTTTTTAATATAAAACAAATCTAATAGACTGTTGTTATTATTATTATTATTTTAATATAAAAGAATACACAATTATTTATGACACAACCGATAAAAATAAACAAAACTCTTTAGAACGCGTCGTTGTAGAATTGCGTAGATTTCCTGAAATCACCATCAATTAATTCCTTTTATAATATTGTTTTTTTTTCCCTATTTGTGTGTGTGGGTATGTGGTAAAATGTCGACAAAGACCGGAAATAGGTGCTAAATGATATAATGAAACAATTGATTGTGTGTTGTTGTTCATCAAAACGGAAACCCATGATGGTTCCAACCTTGATGGTTTTTTAAAATTTTTAATTCGTTTATTTTATACATCATACACACATCACTTTCACTACTGGCAAAATATTGTTTTTGGCAATATTTACTATTACTGGGTCTGTTGAATGACCACTCTCAAAAAAATATGGAGGTCGTCCAGTTATAATAATAATAATAATAATAATAAAGATATGGAAAGAAAAACCAAAGCTCTCTGACCTAAATACATACTTGTTTAATCAAAACAATTTGTATATTTAAAAAAAAAAACGCCCAATTGTGTCTTGTTCCTTTAGTAAACTTATTATATAATAAGATTACGAATTTTTTGCGAAATCGGTAACATCAAAATTGATTCAGGTCAAATTGCAATTCCACAACCGGCTCATATTTTTAAGTTGCTATTATACAAATTGACGATAACAGTTCCAAAAAAAAAAATTAATATGCACCATACTGTCCTAAATTTTATTTAAAAACATACAAAAAAATACATAACTTGTGCAATATTACGTGAATGTTTATATTTTAAAAACAACAACAAAATTCGTCCAGCGATTTTGGTATTTTTCTTGAGGTTAAAACAATTAAATATAGAGGAAAATAAATTGTTGTTATTGTTTGCTAATTGTAGGTAAATTAAAGTTCACCGTTCTTAATAGTCCTTCAAATCGTTGTTTTCTTCCTTGTTATCTGTTTTATGAATGGAAAACGATATTAAATTGCATTATTCGATTTGCGTAAATGTTGACAAAATAAATTCCACAATAATAATTAATTATTTAATGATGAATTAGTTTTCTAAAATAAATCAAAGTTTGTTATAATAGCAAAACGGCGAAAATCAAAAACTTACGTAATTTTTACAATATTCGATAAATTTTATCTCTATTTTACACAAAATAACAACATCTGATTAGTTAATAAAATTTATAAACAAATATCATCGATAAATTTCAAATTTATGTGATTTTATATAATTAACACATAAAATTGGTAATAATGATTTGTTAAAACAATATATATGGTTAAAATAATGCAAAATTAACAAAATCAAGTAGATTTTTGATAAAATTAAATTATTAATAAAATTGTGCAAAATTTTTTTGATCGCTAATGATTGTAGTTTGTAGTATATGGCGTCGCGACGTTGACCTGCGGAAAACAGCTCTCGACGTCTAGCCATATCGACCAGTTCCTCTACATAATATTGAAACCCCTAAAATTTTTGTTTTGTCTCCATATATATGTGTGTGTGTGTGTGTGTACATACATACATACAATCAACAAAGAATTTAATTTGAATTTCAAATATTTAAAACCAAATCTATAACATATTTTTTTGCTGTTTAACAATAATTATAATAAATTTTCAACTTTCATTTTTGCAATTGTATTTTAATGAAGAAAAACCAAACCCTAAAAACAAAAAAAAAACCATCGATTGTTTTGCAATTTTTTCTGTATGTGTATGCCAAATTGTTGATTTTAATATTTGCGATGTTATTATAGTTTTTGTAAGTGAAAGTTTTTTTTTATGAATATATGTGTGTGTGGTGGAGGATTTGTGTCATTGCCAAATCAACTATTTAAAAAACAAAAAAATTTTTCTAATTAAATTTAATTATAAAACCTTTAATTTAAATAAATCCCGACTTATATACCGATAAATTGATTAATAATGGTAACCGGAAAGCGTAAAACTTGGTGTTTATTGTTCTTGACGGTTTTTCCTTATTTAATCTATGAAGAGAATCTGTTTTGACCCAGTTAGTAGAGTTGCGTTTCAAAATAGAATTTTTCTTCTTAATATTGAAAAAAAAAAACAAACAACAACAACAAATTTAATTTTAATTCGTTGATTTAGTAAAAAAAAGAATCTTATACTGTAGAAAGCTCCATTAAATCTCGTCTTCCGTTGTTGTTTTTTCCGTTTTATTATAATTTATATGAAATTTAGGCCAAATTTCTAAAATTTCAATTAAATATCAACTTGCATTCATCAATTTTGATTAATTCAAATTATTAAAATTATAATAAAATCATTATATTCAGATTTTTGTTTTTTTTTTGTTCGGTTATTATCATCTCTAGTTCCTGTCTTTAATTTCTTCAGTTGATTTTATCAAATCGTCTTGTTGAAATAGAGGAAATAATTATTCTTTTCTGCTTTGTTAGATATGTGATGAATAATAAAAATTAAAACCATTTTTTGTTTTGTTTCATGTTTGTTTGTTTGTCTGGAACAATCAATAATTTCCCAATTTTATTATTGTATTGTTGATTTCCTGATCTTCCACAATTATTGTGTGTGGTAATTGTTGGATAAATTTGCAAATCAAATTATGAAATCTTGTATTTAAAACAAATTGTTGTAATAGAGAAAAAAAAATACTACGACTATACACCGTCAATAATCCTCGTATGTGATGCTGTTTAAATGTTGAAATGAGGTATTTAGGACAGAGCGACTAATATGATGATTTCGCTCTCACTGAACCTATTGAAATCAAACACATGTTTTTAGTTAAAATTTTATTTATTTTACCATAAAAACCGGCTCGAAATTCACAAAAATTTCCCAATAAATTTGCTCTATTTCCTCATTATTGTCAACAATCCTCTTACGATTGTTTCATTATTTTCATTTATTAATTGAGATCTTTAATTGAAGAAAAAATCGTATCCTTTTATAGGAAGTTGATATTTCTTCTTTCAGCCAGGTCTTGTTCTGTTATATTACGTAAGTTCGACTTGCTCAAAGTAAAGTTGTGAACTGGGTTAAGGCCGGCAACTGTAGAAAAATAAATACCGGTACGCACATAAGTACGTGTATGTATCTACATTCATTACATAATTACTTATACCTATATGTATAGGTATGTACGTACATAATAACAAGTGATTATTGATTCAAAAAAAAAAACTATCATAGATTTGTCCTAATTATTTATAATTTTACGTTTTCCCCCTCGATATTCCTTCCAATTTTTATTAATTAATCAATCAATTATTTATATGACGTAACAGTTGAATATCGGATTGTTTTTGTTTTATTATTAATAAGAATAAAATGATAACCGTTCCTATAGAAAATGGGTTACATTTAGGTCAAGGGAACTTTCCCTTCCGGTCCCAATGCTGGCTACTACTCTCCTCCGGTATTTGTCTGTAATATAGAGGCTATAAGTTTTCTTTTAAAAAAATTTGTCACTATTTTTAAAAAATTCAAAAACAAGAATAAATCAATTTTAAATTCGTATCAAGATTTGGTCCAATTTCAACAATTTCTTCATCACGATTGCTGCTTTCATAATTTTTTGCAATTCTCTCTCTATTTATCTTTATTTATTTATTTATTTCCCTACCCTGTTCGTTTACGAAAATATTATGCAATCGTGCGATTGTTGCGTTTAAAACAAAAGATGTTAAATGGTATTCAACAATAATAATAGTAATAATAATGATACAATACAGACATTAACCCAAATAACGTAAGTGTGAGAACTGATTGGGCAATTTTTGACTTATTCGGGTCAACATTTTAGAACAAATCAAATGATTTATTTTTTATGGATTGATTTTTTTCTCTCTTTCTGTTGCAGTTGATAAGGAGCAAAATAATTATTTACATCAATTATTATCGAGACAACGTCCAGAACTCCAACATCCATCGTTATGCGATTATGGTCGACGAAAATCCGTATATCCAACAACGACAACTGGTAAGTTTCTATTATTAATCGTGATTTCCTAGTTTTTACTCTTTCACATTCATTTTCGCTATTTTTGCATTTCATATGCAATTGTTGTGTCTCTGTATACGCAATATGATCCTAGACTTGTGCAAAAACCATACCAGCAGCAGCAGCAGTAGTAGTTGTAGCAGCTGTCCAATGTTTTGATATTGAATAACCCTTATATTGTGTGAGTGTGGTTACTATTTCGAATAACATGAAAACTGCATAATCCATTGCAATCTGTCACTAGTCTTGTCGTATTTCTGTATATATTGTAATCATATATTTTTGCTTATTTTCTTCTTAGTCATCTCGACAATAATAATAACTGGCCAAAAATTGGGCAGATGTTGTTTTCGTTATACAAGGGTTGTGCAAATTCTCTCTTTCTTCATCTACTCCCATTCCTTTCAAAATCATTGAAATGGTTAGAATTTTTCGGGTTCAATACACGAATACAGGACCCTTTTGACCAATTTTGCACCACTAAAGTGAAAGTGTTGCAATAAATAATAAATCATCACTATGAGGGTGGTTTATGACAATTTCTAGAAAGTAAAAATACCGAAATTCTTATTTGACGATTGTATATGAAATGTCGGTTGAAAGAAGAGTTGCCCCTTTTATTTTAGATTGTGTCTTCTTCTTTGGCTTGCTTGAAATTTAATAAAAATCATCACAAATCCAGTTTGTTGTTCCTCCCCTTTTACGGTTTTTTTTTTTTTGTCTTCAACTATTATACAACTACTTCTGTCTCCAAAAATTCGCCCCCTTAACATTTATAAAATTGTGATCCAGGAAAAATCATTTCAATACTACCGGAAAACTAGTTTATACGGAATTAAGTGACCACTTACATTGTATAACATAAAAATGATGACTACTGGTTATAATCTATAGATATATCAAGTGGTCAGTCTAGGGCAGTAAAGACTTGTCCGGTTTTTGAATTTTTCAACCCTTAAATAGATAAAAAGTGTATCTATACTGTATGTGTGTGTGTGTATAGTTATAATCCTCTTGCTGTGGGAAAATAGTAAAACAAAATTGTCGTTACAACTAAACCAACGACCACTGGTCAGTTTTTATTTGTAAAATGGTCAAGTATTTTAATTAAATTTAAACCGTTCTAGGTAATTTGATATTTTTGGGTTACTTGGAACAAAATTAGAATAAAATCCATTCCATTAATTGTTGTTTATATTTATTTTAAATATCCATGGTCCTTCTTTAAGGATTTCTTTTTGTACCAAATGACAGTATCACTTACATTGTTTTGATTGAAGTGGTCCATTTCTATTCTATCTAAAACCCTCATCAGGTTGTTAAATCTTTTGTAAAGGTGGTTGTAATTATATTTAGCCCTAATCGAGAATTTTGCATTTTTTTACCTGTATTCTAACACCTTTTCTAATGTGATAAACCATTTACATACCGACTTTTATATAATCCGGCGTGAGACTTCCTTCTAGGATTATTCATAACGGAATGGACAACCGTATTTTTCTATCACTTATCGGTTTTAATCTATAAAAACGATAAAATCAATACTATAGTTGTTTAAGAGGATTTATTGATTTTCCTCATTTTAATTTGATTGTTTATTTGTTTCGATAGTGATTTCGGTTAGAATTTTCCGGATGGAAAAACGGTGTATATTAAACTATAGTGTCCTGTTATATCTAGTTCCCTCTTGGGCTATTAGTCACGCATGCCTTGCACCCCTCAGCTAGGGTAGTAAATAAACAACACACCCCAAATGGCATGTGCAACCCGTTCTCCTTTGTCAAAAAATTGTTGTTTTTTTTATGCCTTACCTTCTTCTACTATACATATATTGCTGACGAACCTGTTTGAATTCCGCGAAACGATGTCCGGTCCATCCCTTAATGTCCGGCGTGACCTGTTGACCTTACTGCCCATTAATCATATCTATTATACAAGACAGGGTCACTGGTTTTAGGATTGAAGTCCGTAATCCATCTAAATATTATATTTACCCCTATTACATTCCATCTATATTATATAGAATTTTCAACTGGACAACTATAAAGATTCCCGATTATGTCGTTACCTACGATGACCGTTGGGTACATTTTGATTGCGATTTGCTTTATATCAATGGATACTACGTGAGAACTTGGGGTTTCTTTCTCTAATGGTCAACTCCTTTTAATCGAAACGATGTCATTGCGATTGTCCATAATTTGCATAGGTATTCACCACCACCGTGTGTGTTTTGATTTATTTTGGTGGTTGCCATTCACTTCATTTAACGATTATTTTTTTTTTGATTGCAAATTTTAAACTCATTTCATTATCATTTCTTTTATTTTTTAGTTAATTGTTTTCCACCCACAATCCCACCATTTGAAATAATTTTTCCAGGCTCATTACCACCAAGTCCTGCTGATTCCGGTGTATCAGATGTGGATAGTTCGTCTAGTGGTCATACATCAACTGATGAATTAAAAGCTAGATTACAACCATCTATACATTCACCTGTTGGCAATTTATTTTCAAGACATCCGTTATCATGGACATCACCAGCACATCACGTTCAAAGAGCACCCAGTCATATGTCCCAACAGTTTTACCAACCGTTCACATCATGTAAGTATTAATAAAAACAAAAAACAAAACAAACAAGATTCACAAGAGAAAAAAAATAGAACACTTTGAGATTTATTTGAAAATTGTTTATTGGAACGAGACGGGGGCATACAAAAAAAAAAGAAATATTTTGGCTTCAGTTGTTTTTCTTCCTTGGCGGATTTTTATTCAAACATAATTTTTTTTATTTTTAAATCTCCGTTGGTACCTAGGAAGTTTAAAAATAACAACAACTGACGATCTCAACAATTTTCAATTTAGGGCAGGTCATAGTGAAAAAATTTGTTGTTGCTCTCTTCTACCATTGTCTCAAATAAATATAACAATTTAGCCGTATTTTCCACATATTTTCCAATGAAATCATAATAAGACTGGTTGATTAATTAGTTTTAATTAAACTATAAATAACCGCATTTTTATTTCTCTATGCGGAAGACTGTTTTTTTTTGGCGAGCTTATTTGTTAATTGCGATACAATCAGGAAGTTGTAGATTAGATTCCTGTTGTCAGTCACATGCGAATAAATAAAAATAAAACAATGATCCGATGTTATCATACAGATTAACAAATTAGTGAAATGTTGTTATCAATTTTTGAAATATAAATTAAAATTTTGACCTTGTCCTTTTTATTGTTAACAAATTCGGGTACTATGCAGTTTATTATTATTATTATTATTATTATTATTTTGTTGTTGTTTCCAATCTCAACTCTATTCGCATTTTTTTAACTGAAGGCCATGTCGTCTTATTTAACTTTCAAAATCACTACGAACTATGATTGGATGATATCTTCAAACATTAAAAAAACGAAAAAAAAACAAAATTATTTTCAGCAGCGCAGTGTTTTATATCAAGTTACGTAAACCACGACCTCGCACAATGTCATGATGTTTCACTAAAATAGAATGAATCGGTTTGTTTTTGCCACTTTCAGTTTCTATGCGCCAATGTCATTGTACTGAAAACTATAAAAAAAAAAGTGAAAAAGAACCATCACTGAAAACGGATCATAAAACACGAAATCGAAAAAAGATGAATAAATAGAAAATTATACGGAATAATAATAATAATGACCTTTGTTGAGAATTAAATTTGAATTTTTCTATAAAAATGCATAATAGACCAGCCAAATTTTTACAAACTCCATTCTTTTCCAACGGTTTTTATAAAGGAGTGAGAGGCCCCTCAAGTTGACCTAGGCTAACAGACAACTGGACCACTCTTAAAAACAATAAATAAATACACAATTACCGTAATTTATTTCGTCTGCACATATTTAGCAATAAAAACAAATACAAGTTTTCCGGTTGTTGTTTCAAATGGATCGTTAAAAGAAAATCGTTTTGTAGTTGTAGGTTTTTTCGATGGTACATCAAAAATTTTGTAATTAACATTTCCGATGAAAGGTCATCTTTTGAAATGACAAACATCCGTCATTGTTGACCTTTTTTTTATATACACACTATTTTGTTGTTATTGTTGTTATTCCTTAGGATAAACCATAGAATTAATCAAACAACTTTCACTTCTTCCCAATTTAAAAACAAAAAGTATCGATATATTTTTTTTTTGATCGATTGCATTGGTGAAATAGATTTATTGAATTATTTTCCAAATATTTTCACGATAATCAACCAAAAAGGAGATGATTGGAAATTATTGTGACCACAGAAACAATTATCTTGCATGTCAATGATGATAATTTATGTTTTTCTTTTCAATAATTATGGGAGAAAAAACAATTTTTTTTTATGTTTAAAAATCAAATGAGATTTGTTTAAAATTAATTAACAACTCTGTCATTATCATTATCATATAATTTATGCATTTAACACCATGGAAATATCTATTTTTACCTTTATCTCTTTGGCATTATCTCAGTTGAACAAATAAACAATTATCCTGGCTATATATTCTTTTTAATAATAATAATAATAATAATGAAGCTAGATATATAGACAATAAGGAAATGATATTTAATACAATTAATAATAAAATATAAAATTAAAAAAAAATAAATAGTGATAATAATGATTGTTCTTGTTTTTAGTGTTGGTTCAAATAAAAAAATTACGTATTGTTATTGTCAATATAGCTCATTGATAACCTCATTATAACAGCAAGATACCCCCTTGGAATAATATTGTTTTACAAAAAAAAAATCAGTTTTGTTTTTAAATACTGATCTCGGTCACCTCGTTTAAAATTATACTTACCGTCAAGATGGATGTTGTTGTTGTTGTTCAAATAATAATAAAAAAAAAAAACAACAAATCTAATATTTAAACAAATCATTTTTTAAAATTATGTAAAAATAAATTGCAAATATTTATTTATTTGTCTGAACAATTTAAAATTGCATTTTCCACTAAATTTTTGATAACAAATGATATGAACTAATTCTATTTATAATAAGAATTCCTGCCTGTACCGTCGATTTCAACAGGATTTCTTTAACGAGCATTGATTGTTCCTATACTTTATTGATTTTAAAATTTTTATGTTAAAATTGTTGATAAATTTGCCAAAAAAAAACATTGTCTTATCTTGGGGATTTTCCTTTACACAACCGATCTGATAGAGTTCCAAGAAATGATTAAATATCCGCTTCCGTCTATGTGTCATTACGAAACTAGAGTGTCAGGATGTTTCGTTCTAGTCCAATCAATTGAGTATACTTGAAAGAAAACCTTCCATATATTTGATTGTATTTGTTAGAATTACAACCCATTTCACTATAAATGATTCAGAATCGATTTGAATCTGACTGTGAATGATGAAGATTCATACAAGACGTTTCTGTTTTTCATATCAATCTGGATTTATTCAGATTCAAGTAGTAAGAACTCACTCAACTTTACAAATGTGAATGCAGGAATACTGCGATTATTGCCACGAAAATTACCGCGATCCATGCCACTGATAAAGACGGGTTACTTCACTTTTCAAATCGTTTAGAATCGCGATTCCTGTATTATCAATTACAAAGAAAGGGTACTCAAGGTTTGAGATGACATGTGATTTAATTACTTGTTTTCAAAACTATTGCAAATCACTGATAAACATAGGTATGACTAATACGTAAAACTTTCTATTTCTATATTTTGTATGTATTTCAAAATTTCCGGATAGTGAAAAAAATGTAAAACAATCATTTTCTACTGATTAAACGTATCAGGTTCAATTATTATTGATAAAAAAAAAACCAACCTAATTTGATAAGAATGAAAAGAATTATTTAAAACTGCATTAATTAATTTCAATTCGAAAATTGTATGAAAGAGACTGAAATTATAGAATATTTCACTACTGAAATCGAAAGTGTTGACAAAAAAAATTTTTCCTTTTTGGTGTTTTATGAAAAATTATCAAAAAATTATTGTTTTTGTAATAAATGAGACGAATCGAATTCGCAATAATAAAGGCCATTGTAACAGTAAACTAGTGGCCTAAAGAGTAGAAAACAGCCCGCGAGACCTAGACACAGGAGGAGAGGTCGTCGTGTCTAGCTCTAGCCATAGTACATTGGATGCATCATCACGTCTAGTCTAGGATAGGTCAGTTATGACTCTATTTGTGTGTTGTAGTGTGGTGTTATTCTATAGTAAACTTGTCTAGCTAGTATTTGTTGCGTTTTGAATATCATCATCATCATCATATAGCAGACACAAATAATAACAAAAAAATTAATATTAAAAACCGGTAATATTTGTATAAATTTTCTACAAATTTTATTGATATTTAGAAATTTTCAAGGATAATTACAGGATTGCAACCTATATAAACCTGCATATTTATCGATTACTATTGTTATTAGAAAACTTTAGTTGTTCTATAATGTAATCGTGATTGTTGTTAACGACGTCGACGTCGTCGACTACGGCGAGGGTCACTAGTTCATCGACTCCATTTGCGACTTTCCGTAAACTGAAGGTCATCCGGTATATGTTTTTGTTGTAAAAAAAAAATTGTTGAACAACAAACGGCAAGCTGTATTCGTTTATAATACAACAAACAACTTTTGCTATATTAAATGAAGACAAATACACACATTGGTTAGATAAAACTACCCGTTGTCGCCACTTCAGGCGCTTCCGTTTCAGTTTAACTTTCAAATGAATTCGGAAAAAAGACAGAAATGCAAAGAAAGTTATTTGTTGCCTTTATACGTGCAACTATACAGAAACTTTTCAAACTCATAAATAAAATAGAAGTATATTTTTCTTCTTGTAATTGGATCTGGAGTTATTTTTAAAAACACGTTTAAAGCTTTAATATCTATTTTTGGTAGCTTTATAAAATTTTCATTTGTAAAATTCTAAAAAAAAAGCAATCATATGATAACAAATTTTTTAATAGTAGAGTGCAACTTATTTTCTTTACCAATTTGCAACTTATTGTAAATATTTACATAATTACGTCTATATCGTCGTGTTTTTTCAATGATAACGTCTAGACGACGAGGGTGGCCTAATTAAAATTTATAAAATTTTGTAAAATATTTTTATAAACAATATTTTAATACAAAGAAAGACATTATTGGTGGTAGGTAGTTGGTAGGAATCAATGACATTTTAATTTCTCTCGTCATCCTATTTGATAAGTGTATTCAGGATGAGAAAAACAAATGCCATTTGCAATCATCAGTTTCCGGTATGTAATATAATAGAGAAAGAATGAATTTATTAAGGAAAAAAATAGAAACCACAACACGTTAAAAAGTGTGGTGGTTAATATTATTATACTATAGGAGAAAATCATGTATAAAATAATAAATAAACAAGTGTAGTGTATACATATGACAAAGAACGAATAAGAGTGAATTGCCTGTTAAGAGAAGTAGGATATACAATAATGATAATGATGATGATGATGATGATGATGATGATGATAGCAAGTGCAATGGTGAAGGCCACTAGGTGCATACACTATGCCTCAAGCGCATGTGCATTCTATATATAATTATATCATTGCAAGTGCAATAG
>JAZBGY010001338.1:0-23790 GCA_037414755.1 Lydus trimaculatus | reverse complement strand
GACTGTATAAAGTTTAATGGAAATGGAAACAGAAAAAAACTGTAATAACTCACAAACGGTTATAGATAGGTATGGGGAACCCTAATACAGCATAGTCAAGATTAATACGTAGAATTCAAAAATATAGCATTCTATTTAAAATATGCAAGTTGACAGCTACTTCCGGTTGAAGCGGAATAGATCATAGCCGAAGTTTACTATCTGTAAAAATTCAGATCTTTAACTGTACGAAATTTGGAGATATTTGATCGTTCCGGGACTTTTGCCCAATCTTGTATATAAGTATGTGGTCGCGAGACGCTCGTATCTGAAATACCATGATAATTCGGTAATTTGGCAACAATAACGATTGTAGCGCTCTCTCAACACAACCGACAAACATCAAATATCGTCTATCTCAGTTGTTTCAATTGTAGTTTGTATATATGGATCTTTATCTAATATTACAGTTTCCTGTATTAACGATTTAGTTGATAATGAAGATATTCACGTGTGTTTTGAGGTTAAGTCGGTGTGAAATTGTGTTTGAAAAAATTTAAGATTTTCTTAATTTAATTACAAAATGCAGCACGATGATGTAAGTGTTGACTTATTAACAATGAAACACATTAAAATTGTATATATTCTAGGTTGTTTGGAGTATTATCAATAAATCATTTTGTTCATATAAAGTTAAGTAAGTTGTGTTCACCTTTTTTTTGTGATTAATTTTTACCTAATTTTTATTTTTCAAAGTACAAAAACACAACGTTTTTGCCGTAACGAATATAATTTAACTGGTTTATGTTCACGTGCTTCATGTCCATTAGCAAATAGTCAATATGCAACAATACGTGAAGAGAACGGTATAATTTATTTATTTATGAAAACCGTTGAACGTTCAGCTTTTCCAAATAAAACATGGGAAAAAGTGAAATTGTCTAGAAATTTTGAAAAAGCCATCCATCAAATTAATGAAAATCTATTATATTGGCCTGGTTTTATTAAATCGAAATGTAAACAACGTTTCGTTAAAATCACACAATATTTAATACGTATGAGAAAGTTACGATTACGGCGACAGTAAGTATTATCCATTTATCACGAGATTTCCAGTAATTAATCGATTTTTTTTTTGTTTTAAGAAAATTACTAGTACCGCTCCAAAGGAAGATAGAAAGACGCGAGAAGAGACGTGAACAAAAAGCTTTAATTGCTGCACGTATCGAAAAAGGTGTCGAAAAAACTCTATTAGACCGTTTAAAGAAAGGAGTTGTACGTACATATTAATTAAACAAATTCGATTATTATTAATTAGATAATTTTTTGGAATAGTATCAAGATTTGTACAACATTCCACAATCAGCATTTGATGAAGCTCTACGTGAGAACGAGATTGAAGAAGTTGATGAAGCACAAGCGGAATACGAGAAAGAATACGAAATGGAAGATGGAGATGATCGAGAATTCATACCAGCTGATACAGATGATGAGGTAAAATCGTATTTAATTAATAAAAATTGTTGATTTTTAAAACAAATAATTCCAGGAGAGCGATAGTGGACAGGTGGAACAAGTCGACCTTGATAGTAGTTTTGAATCATCCGATTCTGATATTGAGGTAATCGTGCTATTTTATCAAATTTAAAATTGTTTAAAATTTTGTTAATTTCAGGATGTGGACGGTGCAACAAGTTCTAAGACCGATGTTAATGAGAAAAAGACACCGAAATCTAAACGAAAATTACAGAAACCTTATGTTGAGATTGAATATGAATTTGAAAATCCTAGTAGTAGTAAAGTTCATAGTTAGAAATTGTAAATTATTTATAAATAAAGGGAATTTTATCAAAATAATGACGATTTTGTGTTTATTCATTTATAATTGCAAAAACACTCCGGCAATGGTAATATTCACAATATACCTGTTCGTCAAGGTTGTTATTAACAATACAGATTTTCAACAACAACCATATTCACAAAACGGTGTTTGGAAGAGTAGGCGCCGTTGTTTTTAGTTTGTTTGTTTGTTTGTTTTACTATCATAAAAACTTTGTGTTGATAATAATAATAATAATAATAAAAAAAAATGAAATTCTTCAACAAACCATGTCTGTTTCGTAAGAAATACGAGTAAGTTTCGCTTTAAATCACATTTACATAACAATAGTCTCCGATTTTGTGTGTGATTGAGATGAAGTTGAATGATTTCCAATTTGAACGGCTAACGCTTTTTCACCTTTCTCTCTCCTGTTGGGAGTTGGTGAGATTTCCACAAAACGGATTTTTCACGCGCGTTGTAATAAAAATACAAATCCACCTAAGATTTGTTTATTTTTGGAACTTGTCGCATTGGTGTGTCTCTCTCTTTAAAACAGTTAGAATTTCGAGTTTATCTCGTGTGTATTTAAATTACAAGAAATCTACCAAGACAAATTAATAATTTCTTTACAAACATAAACAATGCAATCATGTTAATACAGAAAATGTATCCAATCAATCATACAGGACAATACGAGTAAGAATTCAAAAAACAATTTTTACGGCTTAATGGTTTTTATTACAAATTTTTTGAATCTAATCAATATTTCCTTATGTTATTATTATTATTATTTTATTATTGTTAGTTTTCAATAATGTTGCGAATGTTATTGGTTGTTGCTTTTTTTTGTATGTGTTTATTTTTAGTGATTTTGCGACCACGTTATACTATTTGATTTTAATTTGCAAATATGAGCCAAAATATTATTACTTGTTTATTTGTGAAATTTAACATGAAATTTTCACAAATTATTATATGTTTATTTTGTATTTTTTAAGCATGTATTCCCATATCATTCATCATCATTTAAAACGATCAATGAGTTATACATTGATATTAAAAGTATAATGACAATAATTATTTGCATTTATTGACAATGTCATTAACAATACATGGATTTTTACTTAAACAACAGCAAAAATATTAAAGAACAAAAAATCTAAAGTCATTTATAACTCATTAAATATAATTACAATTCGAGTTCTTTCTATTTTTAAATCATTACGATTTATATATCGTTCCACGGTTAAAGTACATATTTCCCACCCTCTACTTAAAACTAACAACAACAGTACGCTATTCCAAGTTTTTCCTTGTAATTCTGATAATAATTATTGCCATAATTAACATTACGTGTTAGTAATCAACTGGTAATTAACAAGTTGCGTTGATAAGTATGCTAATTATCTTTATTTTTCTTTTTTGAAAAACCTGTTATTTATATATCGTTCCGTAATTGATGTATAAACGATTCAGATGGTAGCGCCATCTACTCGATTAATTTTGTATGTGACTAGGGCCGTCTTAACAAATTTAAGTGTCCTGGATTAAAACAATTGGATTAAGCGTCTATTGGATAATACCTTATTATTTGATTCGCCCCTGGGCTTAGTCCAGTTAGCTCATCAGTTTAAGTGGAGCCTATATGTGACCGTTTGATACTCGTCAAGTATACAGTTTATCATGGGGCCCTAGGCAACTTGAATACGGGGGCCCATTTTAAGTGTTGAATTTCAGATATTTTTCTTTTCAGATAAAATCTCATTCAAAATAAAACAAAATTTATAAGTAGGAGGATGCGGCCCTCATAAGATGATACCTTCGTGGGGGTGACATCAGGAGCAGATTTGGTTGTGACGCCGCCCTATGTCCGCACTGAGGTGCCGCCCTATTCCTACTTTGATGTGCCGCCCTAGGCCTGCTCTGACTGAAAAGAGATAGCTTGTAGAATATTTGTAAAATTATCTACCCTTTTAAGACTGTCCTATTACCTGTAGTTTCTTCTACATAACTGAATGAAACAAAAATTGTTCTCAAAATCGACAGAAAACTCATTCAATTTTGAATTTTCAGTCACCTCCCAAATTTTACCGCCCTTCAAATTGTCCCGCCTTAGGCCCGGGCCTAGCGAGTGACACCCAAAAGTTTTAAATGTTAGTGTTATTTTTTTTGCTAATTCTACAGCTGCAAGCCCATTTCAAAATCGCTCCTTATTCTTAGTTGAGGAACTCCTATGAAGTCTTAAATCCATGTTTTTTAACAACTAAACATTTTATGCAAAGATTTTGCTCAAAATATCATCAAAATAAAATAGAATTTTCAAAGTTTTTACTAAAAAACTCCAAGATTTGCGATAAATTCACCAAAATAAGCGAAAAAATGCACAATTTTTGACAACCAATAACGGAAAACTTTGCACTAATTTCATTAAAATTGGTGAGAATTTGCATAAAATCTGCTCAAAGACGTAAAACTGCGTTAATTTCATCAAATATCGAGCGAGAATTTACAAATATTCTTATCGAAAACGGTGAATTTTCAAAGATTTTGCCCAAAAACTGCAAGTTTTACCATAAATCCATCAAAAGAAACTAAAAATGTCAAAAATTCCGATCAAAATTCGCAAGTTTTGCACCCATAAGGGAGAATGGGTGAAGGAGTGACATCATGAATTATCGCACCTACTGACATCAATGATAAGAACGCCAGTGTCTTAAATGTAAATCAATTGCCCTTTTTGCCCATAGGGTAACACGCCATCTCACACTTTATACAGCAAAGACCGGCAATCTTAGCACATAGAGCAAAAACAAGCATAAACACATACCTATAACAACTCTCAAATAAGCTAGAGAGAGAGAGAGAAAAGTGGACAAAAACATTACCGACTCATATTTTGTCGCTTTTTTGTTTAAAATATAAGAAAAACACATGGAAACATTTAATGTCTTTGTCATGACTGGTAGCATTGATTGTGGTACATGAACCGACAAATGTGTCAGACAGAGAACGCACAATTCTGTAAGGGTGATGTGATATTAGGCGATCTGGTAAAGTGGTAGAAATCTATCGATTTCAATCCGCAGTTATGTTCCTGTTGCCTCCATCTGGCACAGTAATTAGGCATATCTGAACGCTTGATCTGAATGTACCTGCTAACGACAAATTTCTGCCACTTTGCCAGATCTTCTATAATTTACTTTAATTTATAGTTTTGGAAATGATTTGGACTCTCTAATGTAACTGCAAAATACAATAAGCGAGTGGAATATATGAGCCTAACGTAAATAGGCATATTCCGCTATTAATATACAGTGTATCTTTTGAAAGTAGTGGAGAGGACAGCCGGTACTATTTACCGGGATTTGGAATAATCTGGGGCCCAAAATGATTCCCTGACTTATCGTTGCACTTATATTGAAACGTAATTTTTTTGGGCATGAGAAATAATTTCACTGGGGCCCGACCTCATATCCCGCGACCTGATAGTATCACAACGAAAACTTAGGCGGTCTTTTCTCGATCCCCACTATTCTTGATTTATAAACACAGCATGTAGAACCCAAACAAATTTTAAGTTTGTATTCAAGTATGTAACAGGCATAACAAATATACAGATTGTGACATTTCATCTAGGAACATAGAAGAATCTACAAGGTATGAGATAGTCTTATAGCCATCGTCGAGGTTGAAAAGAGAGTCCTCAAGCTCAAGATTCTGTTCTATGCCTTATAGGTTCTCTAGTGTTTCTATATGAAATGTCAGAACCTGTATGTATAGAGTTTTAATTAGTGTTAACGTTTTTACTACAAAAACTTTAGTTGTTCCAACCACAAAAAAAGTCGGACAAAAATAATTCAGACTAATACATATACATAATTTAATAATTAAAAAGAGGGCAACAAAAAGCTTCAATATTACTTTATTTACAAAAAAACAAAAAACAAAAAACAAATGGAAGGACCTGGAAAGTTCATGCTATTCCCTGAGGATATCTCACTACTGGATTCTATTACTCTTGTATATTCATGGCCTACTCGTATTTTATATTAATTGACCTCTCTAACCGCTTTTTTTAAAATTATTATTATTATTATTATTATTTTAAATTAACATTATCATGAAAAAAAATATAATTTCAATTATTCAATCGATCTGATTCCCAACAAGTCTTGTTTTTATTCGAGATTTGTACAAGTAAATTAGGTTTACTGCGATTGACTAATAAAGATTAGCCGGCGCGAGAATAGAGATCGAAATGTATATGAAGATTCGTTCAGAATTTGCTGTTCTAAATTATTCTAAAATCGGTCAAGATTTTGAAAGACGAAGGTTTTCTAGTTTCCATCTATAAATGAAATATTTTTTTATTTTTATTAAAAGAAACAACAATCTAACAATAGTTTTTGTTGTTTTTTTAAAAGGTTGTGCTTTTGCGCGCGCAACATTTACTTAAATGAAATCATCAATTATTTAAGTTCCGTATTGTTGTTATAACATCTCTTTATTTGAATTGTTTTTGTTTACTTTCATTTTTTGCTGTTTTATTTGTTTTTAATAATTTTTATTATCAACAATTAATTGTTTAATAAAACTACTTGATTAGTGATGATTATTTCGGTTTCGGTTGTTATATTACAAGCAGGAAAACGTGTTATGTGAAGCATTGAATTGAATGAGACACACATAGACCTTTTCAAATTCAACAAAACAGATGCGGTTACGGCTAACGACCTCAGGTCTGTAATAACGTAATTTCTATTATTTCACCGTTACAAATTCGGTAAATTTAACAATTTTCTAGGTAGCTATAGACACTATTCATTTATAAAAGTTTCGTAAAAAATCTTAATACGACGGACCCTTATTTCAATTCCGAGAAACTTAACTGATGGAATCTTTCATATAATAGACAGGAAAATTAAGGACTGGCACATTTACTTTAATCAAGCCCTTTGTATGTGTATGTACCGTCGTTGAAGATCTTTTGCCAGTAATGAGGGCATATTTCAACAACTCTCAAACGAATAACCAACCCCAAGTTTAATTCTTTTGTTTGTGCATTTAATTATAATTTAGAATTGTTGACAGTTTTTTTTTTTGTATTTTTCAGAATGGATAAGCCACCCACTGGAAAATATTGTAATTTAGATCCCCATCCGCCTGTTCGTTTAACTAGACATCGATGGTATGGCTCAAACAGGTATGTAATCAGAATTGATGAAGCGATTCCGAGCAAATCTCGATCTCTGTATTAATCGTCAAAATTTAGCCAACCTTAACCTAATACTTGGGCGGAAGTCTAGATAGCCATAAATTAGAAATTCGGATAATTTGTAAAGTTCCGTCTACATTTGACAAACAAAAGGAGGGCGCAGAACTGCACTGAAGCAAAACGAGGGCTGTTCGGACGGCGAAATGTTGTGTAACTCCGAACGTGCGTGCCGTATTTGGACGACATTGCAATATCATTTCGTTCCTACTTTTGTTCTATCATTCCTACCAGAATACATGTTAGCACAATGGAACAAGCTGCGTGGTTCCTTATTCTCATGCGTCCCGCGCACGTTCGTGCATCGGCGAATAGAGCATTTTGCACGGTGTAGTTTTGCGCGCTCGGTGTGGATCCCCCTATATGTAAACAAATGCGAGGATCATACGCAAACAGATGTAGTAGAATGTCCTTGCGTTTGCTTGTGTTCGATTCGTTCGTTAGATGTGGACGGGGCTTAAGGATCTTGTAGCATTTGGTTGAATCTCTATCCAGCTACAATTTGAGACAAAGAAAGATCAGAGACGTATCGGGATGCACACGTAGTCAATTAAAATCTGGTTCTATATAAACAAAAGAAATGGAGAAATTTCCAAAAATGAAGGTTATGATTATGATAGAAATTTGCCCGGAACCGTATACTAACAATTTAATTATAATTTTTCCTCTTTATTGTTTTACAACGACAATAACCATCAAACTAATCCAATTCCCATTGAATATTACGTAAAATCGACTCGAGGGACCCAATTTCCTTATCCTTGGTTTATGACCAAACACAACAATCTATTCATACTATAAAATTGAACATAATCATGTTTAGAATACCTACTAGAATTTCTAACAAGATTTAAAGATTATCAAGGGGATGGGTAATCTTGTTTAAGTTTTACCGTGTACAAGGACAATTCATTAATGTGTTTGTGTTTTGTACGTGTGTGTATGTGTTTCTATTTTTTTTCCACAAATTTTTAATAGAAAACTATTCAGTTACGGTTGTCTGTTTGTCGAGCTTAAACTAGAACTTTTAGCTACCAAAAAAAAAAGAAAATGGCTAATAATGGCAATGTTTGCGTTAATGGTGACTCTAACGATAATGATACCAACAATTGTGAGAGCGAGAATGAAGAAATACAAGAAGAAAATGATAATAACAGTGATAACAACGGGTTTGTAGATTTTTATTTGTTGAAATTTGTAATTTTGACTTGATTTTACTGCTTGATATTTGGTAGTTCTACTGTAAATTGGGTTGAACACAGATGTGTTCCCTGTCATCTAAAATTACAAAAGTTTTCATATATGTCATGTCATTTTTTCCCCCAAAACTTACCACAATCTTAGATATAGTAGTACAAATCTGACTTGACTTGAAGTCAATCGTGACGATAAATTCGCTGAAGGTACATCCCCATTATGCCGATCGGCAAGGCTAATTGGCTTTGATGCAATAACGTCTCTAGGAAACCGGTAGGTTTTTATTTTTCAAAGCAGCGCACCACCGGTTTTACCGATCCGCATAATGAAAATGCGTCTTCAGATATACTTATAGTTTGATAGTTTAATTGTCATGCCGGCCAATTTCGATTTGTTTCACTATAAATTGTCTAGGTGCAGGTTTTTTTTTCTTTTAATTACAACTCTTGATTCTATTCGTGTTTGAGGAATCAGGTGACAAAGAGCTTAATTAAATTTCCGACAATTTCGTTGATTTTGTTTGATAAACACAGTATTTATCCAAATGCAAGACTTCTTTAAACATCAAAGATTAACAAGAATTTGTCGACACACACACACGAAATGTAGGCATTATTGTAAATATTAGTCTTGTTATTAGTCGATCAATATCATCGTCTGGAACTGGTACTAATGTTTTTTTTTTGGTTCTTATTGCTGTGGGTTGTGGTGGTGATCTTAATGGGTCATTATCCTTATCTGAGAAACGATACATTTATTGTTATTGTATTGCGGAAATCACGTGTATGCTTGAGACGCCCGCACACACAAAAAAAAACTTGACAATATATATATTTGTTTACTCACCGGGCTATTGAGCAAAAGTAACCTTTAACGGAATATATCGAATTTCTCTGTTGTATTATACTTGAAAAACTTCCGGGATATTTTAATTGAAACTTTGGTTATTTTTTTTTCGATGCTTTTTTAGAAAGCAGAAAGATCGGATACATTATGTTTAGAAGAAGAATTACGTGTTTATTTTCCTGTTTTGTCGTTCTACATTTCGTTCTTGATTTATTTCAATATGGCAGAAATAAATCTTTGAAACTATAGAAAAAGATCGAGATGAGGACATAATAGACTAACTTATTTGAGATTAATACGTGAAACCGAAAAAATAATACTCATAATTCAACGAGTAAAACAAGAAGCGCTCGTGAAGCATCACATGACTTACGTCCACTGTTTTATTTCGATGTTAATTGCTCTAAATCTATTCTCAATGACATCGAAATTGAAACACCAAGAAGGGGAGGGAATTTCTTGACGAAACTCGACAGAACGTTCAACTACTAAATAATAGCAGGGAGGGTGGCATAGGGTGGTGTTCAGTGATGAATCCCGGTTTTGTTTGGGGATGCATGATGAATGTATGAGGGTCAAACGAAGACGTGTGGAACGTCGCAATATTGAAATTTCACTTGTGAGACCTGTATACACGAAACTGTGTGGATAATAGTATGTGGTGCTATAAATTATGGGAGTAGGTCTTGTTTGATATTCCTCCGAGGCAATATTCTTCCATTTCTTGGGCAATTGGATGGCCGAATTTTCCAGCATGATAATGCCCGTCCCCATATTGCGAGACGTTCTATAGACCGATTTGCAGAGGATAATATCAATCTCTTGCCATGGCCACCACGATCTCCCGATCTTTCGCCCATCGAGCATGTTTGGGACATTATGGGGAGAAGACTGAGGAACTTGCTGGAGTCTCCGCAGATACTGCAAGCTCTATAACACGAATTACAGGTTGGTTGGGACACAATACCTTAAGAGAAAATCGACCATCTGATAAAAATGATGCCACGAAAGGTAGGAGAGTCTTTAACCATATTTTGTTCTTTTTTGGTTAAGAAATTCCTACTCCTGCTTGGTGTTGCAATTTCCATATCATTGAGTATACAATCGAATATCTCTTTCCTGTTTATCACATAATTCAATTTCTACTAATACTATAATTATTATTATGATTTAGTCTACTAAATTTGGCAAAAATTGGTCGGCGTGTACAATTCGATGAAACAATGCAAATCAAGTGAGTTTATATTTGTAAATTGTTCTTCTACTATTGTAAAATATTGGAATTTGGTTTTATTTTGATTTCAGGTAAGTTTAATTTTACCAATAAATTGATTAGAATTCTGGCCAGGGGGGTAAGTAATGAAATCGTAGCGGCAGCGCATCCACCAAATTTCCATTTCAATGTCTACATAGAATTTACTATTTCAAAGATTTAGCTTTCGCTTTTCTATTTATCCAAGAGGGTGTATGAAATCAGAAATATAAACACCTACCCTTAGGCAGATTCAAGAGGACCCCACACATATACACACACATACACCCTATAAACATATATACAGATATGTCAATAAGTTTAATGAATTTACACGAAATTGAATTGAAACCGAAAGGGGAAAAGTTTCTGTGTTTTATCTAAAAGTTTAAATTTTAATTTTAACACACAATAAACAGAGAGAGAAAGATAGGGAGAGAGAGACGGCAACAGGAAGAATTTTAGTTAAAAACAGAGAGACAGAACAAATAAAAGTTTGTATCATGTTAACCATGGTTTGTGATAAAAGATCTGAACGAAAATTCAATAATTTCCAACACAGTTTTAAATAAAATTTATTGATTCAAACAAATATCGTTGAAATTTGTAGTGACATGCATCTACGTGTACGGTTGAATTTAGATTAACTTTCCAGTGCTTCATCATATTTATACCACAACTAATAGCATAATTGATCAATAAACTATTTAATCTTGTTTCTTGATAATCCCTAAGTCCCCAAGCGATAGCAGTAGATCGATCGTTTTGCTATTACAATTTTCTACCAACAAAAAAATAAAACAACTAAAGAAAAATGAAATAATAATAGTAATAAGAAAAAAAGGTGTCAGTTTGATGAAATCTATTCTATTTTCATTCAAATCTCGTATATTTTAATGTTAATTTAACACTTTTTTTCTATTCATTATAATTTTGTTATATTGTGTCAAAAATGTTGAGTGTTAAAAGAACAAAAGAATGGAAAAAATAATCTTTATTATCCTGTCATTAGTTTTGATAAATTGTTGCATGCAAATTTTTCATGTTATAGTTCTGTCGTTCTTGTTGTTGTTGTATGAATAAATTAAAAAGATTGTAATTTTTTTTTGCTTTGTAGTAATATCCAATTAGGGTAGGTTTTAGTGCAGTATATTCTGATAGGTAGACAGTCACCTGGGAATGTCAAGTTTATTTAAAATTGATTAAGAGTTTATTAAAAGTTAAGGTAGAACCACAATGTATACATTGTTAGATAACGTTCTAAAGTTGTCTAGATGAAAATCTAATAAATGTCAAGATTTTATAGTATTTCTGTTGGCGTCCATTATGTTTCTACCTTAATATAGATATATAGATGACATCTATGATCGTTGTTGTTCTCTTTATCCAACTTATATGAAATCAATTTGAATTAAACAAAGATGCTAAATTTATACGATTTTATTCAACAGAAAAATCTTTACAGTGGTAGACATTTTCTCTATGGATTTATATCTTTTGTTTGGAAATATGGAAGCGTCGTTTAAATAAGTCGTAATCTTTATTTGAGTAGAGGGTATTAGTGGGGCATTAGCATCACACAGTTAAACTTTTAAAGTTGTTTCTTTGTAAATAAGAAAAAAATTGGAAAAACTTTGTTGCTTTTTTATAATAAGTATTCCAATACTTTTGGTAACTAAACGTATACAAATGTCTACTAATCGTAAAGCTGTTTAAAAGATGAAAAGCTGTCCCAGGGCAAATTTCGTGTTTTTAGATAGGTGTTAATAGTGCAACGTTAGCATGTCGAAATTCGTGACTTGAATATACAGGGTATTTCAATAAGAAGGAGCCACCCTGAATAACTTCCTTGGCGGTTCATTTAAAAGAAAATCCTGAGACAGGTCGATTTTTCTCCGAAATGACCCCCATTGACTTTCATGAGATTCGAAGGCGTTCCCAGAACTTCTGGAATTTTCTTTCGGCATACAAAAACTATCCTTTGATCCTTTCCCGTAATTCTTTCAAAAAGAAAATTTAAAAACAATTTATACTGCCATATAGAGAATTAAAAGACCTTTCAAATGAGGTGTTACTTGACCCCCTTGCTATTTAACAATAAGATTCTTAAGTTGGAGGCTGCCGGGTGTAGAGGGATGACGCAACAAGTTTGCGAATGACATTGAAATATGTCCTCCTCCAAACAAAAATCGACTTGTCTTAGGATTTTTGCTGAAATGAACCGCCAAGTGTGGCTCCGTTTTATTGAAATGCCCTGTATATGGAGAAATAAAGCTTGTCCGTTATATAGGGATAAATTGGGTGTTTCAATAGTAAATAGAGAAGTAACATAATGAATCTCTTTGTTTAACTTTTAGAATTGTTGTATCGTAACGAAAGTCCGGTCCTGTATTGAATTTAACTTTCTCTTCTTCTATGGCCATAATTTCCAATGGTGTGGGAGTTTAAATTATTGATTTTATTGAAAGATTGTGTTGTATTCCACGATTTCAAGGAACATTTACCATATATTAAATACCTTTTACACTACCATCAAACCATAAAAATAAAGTGGTAGTGACTGAATACAAATTTTACCATCAATTGAAATTCTAGTTGTTTCCAATACAATTCTCGTAATAAAAATCGAGTTTCACTCATATTTATTGATTCAACTGTGAGATAAACGACTTTATCAAATTCCGTCGATTTAGTGATGAAAATTGGAATGTTGCCATACAGTTTCTTTCTTTTTATGTTCTTATATTTTCTTTCTGTACACTCATTTGTATGCAATTGGAATAATTGAATCAGATTGCAAACATTGAAAAATTATATTGAAATCAGTCAGTTATTCTAAACGGTAATCCTGCGAACCCTTTTTTTTTTGTTGGAAATTTATTATTCGTCCCAATGCACCTGTTCCTTTATACAACTACCTACAATATATATACATGATCCTGATGATAGTCAAGGCGCAGGATCCAGACACAAGCGTCCCGTTGATTACCAAATACACACACACACACATGAATACATAGAGTTCGCGTTCAAAGTGTTTTCCGAGTATTCAGTAGTGCTTTCGGAGCCGTGATAGTGTACGAAAGAAAATAAACAATTTTCATCGATATTTACACACAGATAGTAGAATAAAACGATTTTTTTTCTTTCGTAAATTTCGTGTAAAACGTGAACACTCATTGTTGTTATTATTCGAATTATCAACGAAAATGGAAAGAACTGTCTTTTATCAGTAATAAAATGTTAATAAGGGCGCTTCTGTGATCGATTCGATCTGTATTATATTTAATAACGAAATGTAACAATATGTATGTGTTTTTTGGTATTTTCATATATATATTTATCATCAATTCTACTAATTGTGTTTTTTGATTTTTTATTCTATCAATATCTGGTATGCTTTAGAAAGTTTCCCCTATGTTTATATACTGAATTGAAGAACATTCCTTTTATTATTCTATATAGAAGTCTACTTTAGGCATGCTTTTATCATCACCCTCTTTTCAAACTAATTCATTTACTAATCTTCATTTAAGAAAAGACGGTGTGCTTTATTTCAATATTTTTTCCCTTTTGATTCAAATGGAACACAATTAGGAGAAGATTCAATTACAAAAATAAACTGGAGACGCTTTTACATGTTTACAATAAAATAACGAGTACGTTTTCATGTAAATATTTGAATTGCTCTTAAACAGAATTAGGGTATTTTTCATTTAATCATACAAAAATAATAATAATTTTTAGATAAATACAAAATTACGGATAATTAGTTCTGCTAGGTAAAACAACGATAATTTCAAGTGCATTGCAATATTTTTTTACAGATAAAACATTGCAAATTTTGATAAAATAACAATATTGTAAGAATAGATAGTATAGTCGGTCTATTTCAATTCAGCCAACTTCTAAAGCCTGACTCACTCCGTCGGAATAGATTCGCTTGTTATTGCGCATAATCCGAATGGAATTATGGGTAATAGTGGTCAAATATTTGAGTACAGTTATTGGGAAATTGATCGGCGCTACATTCAAATTTTATCAGTCAATTATTATTGTGATCTGTTCATTATTTATTTGTATTCACAGAATGACCCTTATCAAATTTTGACATTTTTCCAACCACTCTATCTATCTAACTACATAAATTTCCAAAACTAATTAACTCTCTATTTAAACAATATTAGTTTATTTAATATAAATATAGAGTAGGTAAACAGTTGGAAATATCAAGATTCGTTGCATTAAACTTGAAATGGATTAATTTGTTCTCTCAAATCCCTTAACGTATTCCCATAGCTTGAAATTGTACAATATGTCTAAATTGTAGTGTTATTTAATCAAGAAAAGGTTCCACCATTCATATGACAATTTATTATAATAACTGACCTAAGCATTTTATACATTGTTAGTGTGTATACCTAATTTTCCAGTTCGCATACTACCAACTTTATCATATATTAAGTATCAAATTTGTTTGTACTGTTATAACGATGTTATTGGTTGGTGGTGCAAAAAACATCCCTCAAATATACACACATTTCTATTCTACTATTCTTATTAGTTGACGACGTCAATTTGTAAAAAATACATAAAGCTTTTTTAGAAAGACGACAACGATGATGATGATGACGATGATAATATTAAAGACGTCTACAATGATCTGTAAAAGGGAGGAAAAAATTGACTTTCTAAATTAATATTACCCTTAGAGGTTAAGTTGATGAAGATGAGATGATTTTTTTATTATTCAAATATATATACAAAAAAAAAATGAACTCGCAATATTTCTATAATCTTATAGGAGTCCTTTTGATAAATGGTGGAAGCGGATTAAACAAAATAAAGAGATAGCTTCATGAAGTACCCTTCAGGGAACTATCTGATAAAGAGGTTGATAAAAAAAAACGAAAACTAAATAAGATAGAAGTGGAAAGCAAAAAAAAAGTCGAGAAATGTTGGGAAAACTAACAAGTTATTTCTGTTAGGCGTAAACTTCTCAAACACGTCTACACCATAATGGTAATTGCATTTATAGTTGAAATGGAATCGGTGTAAACGTTTGTATCTTTAACTATTGCGTTTACACCAAATTGATCGTTTCCCCAAAATTCGCAACTTTCTGCTAAGCGATAGCGCTGCCGTCGAAATAGGGACAAATTGCAGTGCCACCTTTCGTAAGCGATTGTTAACATATTTTAAACTACAATTTGATTGGTGCTTTTTTTAATTTAACTGCTGCGACGTTTCGAACAAGCTGAGACAGCGAAAATAAGAGTCAAGGCGACGATTTCTAAACAGATGGAGTATCAATTTTGTGTGTGTGTTATAGATGGAATAATTGAAATTTTTCTCGATATAATTTTTACGGATTTCGTGTCAATTTCTGCAAGTATTCCCACTTTACTGAACATTTGTTTTCTCATAAGTTTTCCAGTTGATTGGTGTTTGAAATTTAACACATGTACGTTTGTACACACATCCATAAAATGAACATCAATCGTAAAATGTTGTTAGGTTTTCTTTACAGCCGCCAGTGTACCAATGACGCGTGGAAAATCCGTTTGAAATTTGTCGAAAAAACGTTTTATGTTTAAGCAAATTCCACAATTTTCCACCGTTTTTGTGCTTATGATTTTGATGAATTATCTTTATCGTTGTGTTTTTCATCTTATACGAAAGAAATAAATTTGTTTTCTTCTAATATGAATTCATATGGTAGAGTCACGCGATCTACTGATCGTCCACACACAGTCTATTGATGAATTAATTCTTAGTTTGTTGTTTAATTTTTAAATAATTTCATTCATTTCCAGGTAGGTACCTATGTTTTATAACGACGAATCGTTCTCAGAAGTCATCTTTATTCTATTCTAAAATAATTTTGATAATTTTAAATTAAAACAATAATGATCATCGCTATATTGATTCATTAATGAAATGACGGATTGTGATTCAATTAGTGTTAATAATGTGATTAAAATGAATTGCGAAGATGATGATAATTATGTTACGGCCTTTGTGCCGTTTATAAATCAACAAAATAGCAATAGAGCCGTTACCAATTCGGCTCATGTAACAATTTCAGGTAAGATTTCATTATGTAATTAAAACTAATCAGAAAAGACAAAAAACCCATCTAAATTGTTAATGCTCATATGTCTCTAATGATTACTATATAAATATTTATTTATTTTGTTTTTGTTGGCTCAATTGTTCGTTTTTTGTTGTTGTTGTTGTTGGTTATTATTATAGTTTGGTGATGATTTCTGATATCGTTTTTATCAAAATTCTTTCATCAAAACGTCGATCTACAAACAAACAAACAAACAGGATAATGTGCTTTCGATTGATTTTCCAATAAACTAACAATTTTCTTTTAATATGATTCGATCTATATTAAAATAACATCTATTTATTTCGATAATACATATAGATAATAATGTAAAGCGGAAATTGTAATTTCCGTCATTTCCTCTAATCATTTTAATTTTGATAACCAAATTATTTTTGTGTCAATAATATATAAAATGTAAGAAAAGGAATTATTCTCTTGATAATCGTTGATATTCTGTAGAAATCGTGATCTCAATCTGCACAATCACTGTTTTTGATTGTATTTACGGTTGTGTACGGCGATATACAGACTTGGCGTTTATCATACGAACATAAGAGGAAATACCATCACCTACCACTATTACTATTTAATCTAGAATGTCGATCTACTTCAATCTTGGTCTGACACATTTGCCCCTTGATGTGTCACCATGTCATGGTAAAGAGAGCAAAGTAAGATATTTTGTGAATGGAAGAGACCGCCGGGACTAGAACGCGGAACTTCTACTTACCGCGTAGACTTATCTCCAGATTATACCTCGATTATCGCGGTTATTGTTGCCATATTTCATTTTCAAATCTCTTAAAATCGCAATAATTCGAATTTGGAGAGCAATAATTGAATTTTTGGTATCAAATTATAAACCAGCTATAAATCGAATATCGCGATAATCTACGTTTTCCTGTAATTAATGTCCACAACTCTTTGTTTTTCCGTCAAACCAGCCAACAAATACAAACCAAATAAAAAATCGAAAACTTCAATCAAAGATCAAGTCTAAAAAGCCAATTCCTTAGGCCATGTTTCCACTAGAACTTGTAGTGAACTTCAAAAAACTGGTCAAGTGTAAACACCCTAGCAACATGTTTTCGTGCCTTTCAAATGCGAGTTATTTCGGCGGATAAGTTGCATGACAAAAACTCGCTATGTATAGTATAAACACGTGAGTTTTTTCCTAGTGGAAGCAGTGGCAAAAATTGTAGAAAACAGTCAGTTTGTTCCATTTCAGTATAATTTCTAAATAAAGCAGTTTAGATGTGAATATGGTCCCCAGTTTTTTCTTGAATTTATCTGATAACAGTCGGAACATTCGAAATAGAGATCATGGAAATTCCTTTGCATTGTATTTCGGACAAAAATATTCTTAGCATATTTCAGTTGGGTTTTCGTTCGGGTTTTTTCCTCCTTAAAGATTCCTAAGAACTGGCTTTTATTGTTGTGTTGCTCGAACGGATGATTAAGGGCTATTAGAATCAAATCTACCATTTTTTTTTTTGGTTGTTGTGGCGTCTACTACACATCTTCCATTTATTACTGAACGACGAACACGATATCGAAACAGCTTGCCAATTCCACTGAATTTCTCCAATTTAAGATTGAAAATATGTTGTGTGTATAGTATGGAGTTTATTGGAGTTCATTTTAAAAATCACGAATTCGATTTTGTGATGATAGAAAAGCTGAAGTAAATGCTGTTGTTGTTGAATGTCAATTTGAAACGGAATAAATTTTGGAACAATCGAGACAAGGAAAATCGCAACAATTTCCTCGTTTTTTGCCACAACATATAAAAAAGAAGAAAATGAATTTCTCATTTCGATTGTTCCATCAGCAACAAACGACCGATGATATATCAAATTGGAAAAACTGTAAAATACTTAACGTACTTCTATAACTGTGTGAGTCTTGTTAAGAGATCGTGTCAAGTTGAATTAGTTCGAATTTAACAAGAATCGATTGTGAGTTTTCTTTTTTTTGTTCTTCTATTTTCTCGTTTTGCTGAAGTGCAACTTCAGTTTGTGTACGTGTTTTTTTGTTGTGTCCATCTGGAAAATGTCACTAATGATAATCGTTTTACACGCGAAATATATTTCCGTCTGTTTTATATTAAGTATTGCTTTTTTCCGCAATTTTTTCTTTTCAACGAATTCCTTCTGACCTTATTTTTACATTCATTACGTTTTACGTTAAATATAAATCTAATGTGTTCAGTTTCCATTATAAATCAACCAACAAGAGAGCTATTGAAAGAAAGTTGAATCATCTACAGACGCTAGAAGGCTTTTAAAAGTATTAAAAAAAATAATTCTGCTGCTGTTGTCAAAATTAAAACAAAAATTCAAGCGTCGTTTTCCAACCGAATTAATCAAATTCAAATATTTTTCTTGAGTGATATTTTTTAAAAATGTCAGAATAAATTATAATTAATTATATAGGCACGATATGCACGACAAACGAATCAGGACCGGCTTAAGACAGTTTAATATCAAACAAAAATTATATATTTCTTCTTAGATCACACCAAAATTGATGACTTCCTGACTTTTTTCAGTCAGTGACAAAAGTCCTCATCACTGTAGGCTTTTTGTTGGAATTTGTGGCTATTGGAATTTCCTCCAACAATTAACACCACGATCCAGGAATGTACTGCTTTCGCTACTGCTATCTTTTAATAATCAAAATCAATAAAGGAGATTTTATAATAAATGCGTGAGATAATGATTAAAATTTGCTTCGAATTTTCATTTCCGAAGAAATTAACGTTTAATTTAACTTTTTTTTTTGTCGAATTTCAAACGATGCAAATTGAAAATTTCAATTTCAATATTTAATAAAGCTCGAAAGCTCATTTGAAGTTGTGATAGTTTCTAATTAGATGTTCATTAAGTTCGATTTTTTTTTTGGGGAAATACTGATATTTTTTATGTAATGGAGATCGATGGAAATTCGACAGTTTTTCTACTGATTTTCACTTAAATTTGGGAAAAAAACGTTCACGTTTCCCATTGATATTTGGATGTCAAATTCCCATTTCGTATTGAATAAATCATCCATCAATCGCCCTCCAGGAGACACTAGAAATGCTTATTTTTTACGATCGTTTCCATGGATCGAAAATGTGTTTCCTCAACATCCAACATAATAAACATGCTTCGTCACACCTTGTTAGTAAGAGCATGGATGAAGCTACTTTATTTACATGTACACCATTTATTACCTAGATGGAAATTTAAATTTGAATTCGTTTATAACGATATTTAAATGATTCGTAATATTGGGGTTTTATACTTATAATGTCGACCGGATGCATTTGTAAACCTTCATTCATATATTTTGTATAAAATTTGATGTGTCTGTGATGACGTGTGTGGCTCTTCAACTTTTCTTTTACGATCGTCATTCAAACGATGGCAACATAGCTCTGTTTTATTTAAGAACGAGATGTTATTGGCTTTTATTGCTAAAATTAGCCGTAGGTCGATAAAATTAGAAATATTCTTCTTGCGTATGTTGTTATTCTGCCCAGTTTAAAAGCTACCATGTCAAACAGCTGTATTTTGCAATGAACTAGATAAGCAATAATTTGGAGGCGGAATTGGATTACAATCATTATGATGTCAATGTTGACGCATATCGATTCAATTCATTCTTAATGATTTTGTTAATGTTAATCTATCTACAAACATATTGAAAAACGATAAAGGTCTATCCTGTGTGTTTGTTTGTGCTTTTGTAAGCGGTTATTATCAAACAACCTGCTATATTCTGAATTATCTCTATCAGTATTACGGTGGGAATAGTCGACTAATGAGATTATTTATTTGCTGATTTTACAATTGATCCACTAGCGAATTGTGACCGATTTTAATTAGATCAAATGCTAAAAAAGACCGAAAAAAAACTTCAATTAAATATTGCGGAGGATGATAAAAATTTGCCTGGCGCATCCGCCATTTTCTATCCGTGCCAAAAAATTCCTTCAAATCCCCTATTATTAGTTGTCACCCTCTTTCATTCTCCCATATACAAATATGAAGGTATGAATCAACAGAAAACAGCCCTTATTGTGGCAATATTTTTTCAAATATGGAAATCACTGCTTGATTAGATTAAATCCTAACTATTACGATAAAAAAAAAGAAACGGTTATTTCTTTATAACGTGTACACGAAACAACATTTGTTCTTATGTGATGAATATTAAAAATAGACTTGAAATGGAAATAAAACATAGAATAAACGAATTTTTCTGGGTTAACATAATATTCCACCTAAGGCGAAGAGTTGGAGAAAAAGCAGAAAAAATAATATAAAGAAATTGGCATACGATAGTGAAATACGACATTTTCGTCTCTTGTTATCATCATTGTTATATCACTACATTTGTCAGATGGGGGCACCCTTTCAAATACAAAATTTGAAAATTATTGTAGCGACTCATGCTGGATGATTTATGAGAAGAAGAAGCTCATAAAAAAAACGAGTTAAGTTGAACTTATTAAATTATCGTTAAATATTAATTTTTCTCTTGCCTTCATTTTCCATCATGTTGTTGTTGTTGTTGTTTTTTTTGCCGGGTATGTCAGAAATATCAAAATGAAAACTGCTACTGGCATCATTTTAATTGTTGTTGTTTTAATGTTTTGATGTTAAATTGTAGATACCTGCAATATTGTATTTCTGATGCTGTTCATTATGAATGAATACACCAGAATGTCATTATTTCCAAGCTAACGAAGCAACGAACATCCATTCATCATAATAATTGTTGATTTTTACACTTACAGGATTGTGTAACAATATCTATTTTTGAATACTCTTATACACATATATAGATAAAACGACCTTTAACATTTCGAAAATGGAAATGTTTAAAAATCAAATACTCAAACATGTTCATCTTTGAATTGAATATGGAAGATATGAATGTAGTTTTTTTCTTGTTTTCTATATAGTTGGGGTTTTTCTTCTCGACAATCTCTTCTATAATAAGTTTCCGAGTTTCGTTCAATAAATTTTCAAATTATCTAAAATGGTTGGACGCCCACACGAAAGTCCGAATTTAAAATTAAATTATCAATTCTATAAATGTAGATGGTGATATTAATACTGTGCTAATTTTATTGAAATTTCTAATCTATACTGTTATTAAAGTAATTAACAAAGTCTTAATTGATATTATTGGTGTCTTTGTAACTATCAAAAATACAATTATGATGTTTCTTTCAAATAGAAAAACGTTAAAATTTCAATATTTAATATTTGTCTGGTAACTTTATGAAATTGTTTGAACGTACCTATAACCGATCAATATTATGGAAATTGAGTCAGCCAATTAAAAAACGCTTTATCCAATTTCAATAAAACTTCTATTGATAAGAAAAAAAATATGATCGTTGACATTCGATCTTGATCTATACCTAGAGGAATGTCATTAACATTAATGGAAAGTTACAATTTGCAAGGTTGCGGATGCAATAATTTTTTTTTAGTGTGACCTTTAACCAAATTTGAACATCATCTACAAATTTCTGATTCCAAAACTTGAAGCTCCACGTAGTGTGTACATTGAATGTGTAACCGTTGTCGTGAAGCAACAATATACGTTTCGCGTTTTTTGCGTTTTGATCGTATCACTTGCTTCAGTTTCAATAGATTGTCCAGTTTCTTCTGCATAGAAATCCCTATATGGACATCCCAAGAGATGGGTAGCACAAATATCCTAATGGAAGCTTCGTGTCTTGAATTATTTCTTGAATGGCGACGACAGATGTTTCGATTGCATAAATAGTTTTTTATTCACTCAAACAGTATATACTTCATGGACATAATGGTCTAAATGCTCTTAACAAATCATCTGCTATGCACACTTATTGGACATCTGTCATACATTCTGCTACATCCGAGAACATTGTGAACGTAGAAGCGTGATTTATGTTAAATTCTACAACAATTATATGGACTCGTTGCTTTATCCGATGTTCGATTGTCTCAGTTGCTGCACTAACTTGTCTCCAATTTTTGCGTTTCTATTCATCCATACACATTCTCCAGACTCAGACAGTTGTCTCTGTAGTGAAGTTTAATTTTTCGATGGACTTCAGACGATTGAACACTCCATTGCTCGTCAATAATGCACGTTGATATTGGTGTAGCCATGTTGTAAGAGCTATTACAAAAGCAAATATCGTTTAGTGGTCACGATTTCTACACGAAGTATTGCTAACAAGAATTTCTGTGTTTCGGAATAAGATTACTGATTCTTCCTAAACGATTCCAACTATCTATTAATTTTGATCATTTGTGGAATCTGAACCGTGTGTTATATTCTAGAACACTAATGTTTTGGTGCTTATGTCATAAAAAGCACCACTAGTTACACATTAGCCTAACTCCTTACTTTTTCCGTATTTGATGTATTGAGCAACAAAATTGTAGAACAAGTTTTCTATAGATACACAAATTGAGATTAAAATTTTCATAGAATACGACTAGTTAGAACATAATTAGAAGCGGTATTTGATGCTTGAAGTTGGCATTTGTAATGAGAATTTTCATGTTAACGAAAATTCCATGAAATTCTAATCCTTTTTCAAATCAACATTTATCTAGTGTTGAATTCAAGCACTTAATTAATGGCAGTATATTCATCAAGAGAAATCTACTAAACGTACATGACATTAACCCATTTTGTTCCATTATGAACATCGACATTATCAGTAAAGTTACATTTTATATTTTATACTGGATATGTTGTCTGTGAATGTGTGTGTGTGTGTGTGTGTGTTTGTGGTACTTATATATGGGAAGCAATACACGTGCTATATAGTCGTCTAACTTTATACCACTAACATATCTCTAGTTTGGTATTGATGATAATATTCTCTTCTTGACAACTCGTTTTATTTTTATTGTTATCCGTATATTATACGAAATTCAGTGAATGGTTTAAATGATGAAATTTTCATCAGAAACTTTCTGACCGGAAAATCGTTCTAACACACACACACACTCACAATTTCGGTAGATTTTATCTTTAATCATAGAAATGTAATATCATCATTTCAATTGTCAACTCACGTATCATCTGAAGAATGCTAGAAAGATATTTATTGTTGTTGTTGTCGTCGTCGTCGTTGGCTTTAATTCATTAAAAATAACCAGAAATGCGTGATCTAAGTTTTCGATTAAATGCCTTCCAGTCGATGATGCTGATGATGATGACTAACGACGACGACAACAGTCTGTCATAATTCATTTTCAAGAGATTCAATTATAGCTCTTCGAGTTAATTCGTATTTAATA
>JAZBGY010001337.1:0-18843 GCA_037414755.1 Lydus trimaculatus | reverse complement strand
TCTTCTTCTTCTTCTGCTTCTTCTTCTTCTTCTGTTTCACCATCCTCTTTTTCTTCTTCTTCTTCTGCTTCTTCTTCTTCTGTTTCTTCAACCTCTTCTTCTTCTTCTTCTTCTTTCATTTCGTCCTTCTCTTTTGCTGCAGTTAGTTACTCCTTTTTGCATTATCATCCTTTCTTCTTCTTTCGCAGTTACTGCTCTTTCGCTATTCCTCTTTTCCGTTATCTTCCTCTTTTTCGACTATTCTTCATTTTCTCCAGATTCTTCTGCACGATCATCCGTTTTTCTGCCTATGCGTACTCTTATTTTGTTTTTTTGTTTTTTTGTAGGTATCTAGTAAGAGTTACCTCCTTCCAAATGTATACCACTTTCATATCCATTGCTTCCTCCTCTATTTGTTTTTTCTCTTTAGCTCCTTCTTTTGCGTCAAGTTGTGCTCCTTCGTTTTTTTGCTCTTTTGCTACTATTGGTTTCTGTTCCTTACGCTCCCCAGTTTCTGATCTTTCTCTTATGGGAACTACATTTTGAAGGTACATAAACTGAAATTTAGGCAAGGGGTTTTTATAAAAGAAAAAAAAAAACAGTAAGAAGCTTTTATTATTCATTTATTTGTACCATCTGACAGTTCATCAAAGACTCTGATCTATCTTTGATTTCATCCATAATCATTCGAACAAAACTCGATGTAGCATACATTGGTAAACAATCATAATTATCCTCTAATAAATTAAGTAATTTTTTCTCAATTTGTACAAAATATCCTGTCATTTCACAGAAACGTTTAATTTCATCCAAATCATTAATATCACATTGATTGCTAAATTTTGCAAAAACTTGATCAAAATCATCAATTAATTTGGCAAATTCATCATGGTAAATTACATAACACCATGGTTGTTTGAAATAATCAAACAAATCATCAATTGTACCATCTTCAAAATTTAATAATAAATTATTAAGGAATTTCTCATGTTTACCATATAATGCAACCAGATTTTGAACAGAAAACTCCTGAAAAACATCCCTAAATTAATCATTCCCCAAAACACAAATTGAGAAAAAAATTACATTTTTCGTTAAACAAATAATCGTTTCAACTATATTATAACGATTTAAATGCAACCGGAAGTAACCTTGTCGATTTAAATCATCACAACTACCAGTTACCAGAATTTTACACTAAAATTTTAAAAGATGACATAGAAATTGCAAGTGCGCACCATACTGCGCATCTAACCTAACACCCAGTTATAGTGCGCGCCCTCTATCAATACTTACACAATCGAATGGAATACATTTACCCGGTTTCTTCACCGATAAATAATTCAAACCACCTGGTAATTTACAGTAGTGAACAATCGGTTGATTTAGTAGAATTTTCGTTTTGGCATCATCTGATCGAAATTCCGATGGTACTAATTTGTATTTGATTTGTTCAGCTAATTTTCGACCAATCTCTTGACTATTGAAATGATAATGATTTAAATGGTCGCAATGATAACGTTTGGAATATCGTGTTAATGTACCAGCTGCAAAAATATTCGGATCATATGTTTCATTGTTTTGATTAATAATCAGATGACCTGTGGTGGTGTACAAAAAGAGACGGTTTTAAGACCCAAAAAAAATTTTTTTGTTTTTTTTTGGATTACCATCAAAAACAAGACCAGACTTGTTGATTGCACGGAATGTATCCATATTTACAGTTTTTTGATAATAAAAAAACATAACAATTAATTCCAATTTTAATTGTTTGGATTCATTTTGAAATTTAGCAGATGTAACAATATTGTAATCATTATTTATATGCCAATCAACAAATTTATAATTTTGATAAATTGTAATACCTTCATCTATCATTGTGTTAAAAATAGCGATTTCAATGTCGTCATTATTAAAAAATGTTGTTTGATAACCATGTTGTTGTTGTTGTTGTTGTTGTTCGGATGAAGTTGGGAAACTATCACCAGGATCTATGTAAATTATACTTTTACCTGTTATACCTGATTCCCGTAAAGCTGCTATACAACATAGAGCTTCCAAATAGTGGCCATACACTACAACTTGATCAAAAATTCTTATTAAAAAATAATTCAAAAGTTAGCTGGGGAGAGGCGAATTATCCTCCAAGATTTATTAACAGGAAGAGCTAGGGAGGAATGATCATTTTGTCACTTTTCGTCAGAAGTATGGAGAGGCTCCTGTGACCTTCTAATAGTAAATCATTGATTGATTGATCTGAAGGATAATAGAATAGAAGCAACAGACCTACCTAGTGTTGCCAAAACGCTTACATAGAAATGCAAACGTTTTGGGAAACCATAAAGAGTTATCCATTATAATGGAGCTACTGAGGACTATGTGCAAAAAGTTACATTGTTAAGTAATAGAGGAAGAGGGATTACTATTAGCTGAGGATACTTTTGTCATATGATGATAGTAAGTCAATATGAGTAACCAAATTATGTAAAAAGTGCTTAATGCAGTGAACACCAAATTTGGCAAAAAAGTGCCATGAGAATCATTGACTGATTGATCTTAAAGATAATAGAACAGAAACAGAAGACCTACCTAGTGTTGCCAAAACGCTCACATAGAAGAGCAAACGTTTTGGGAAATCATAAGAAGTTATCCATTACGATGGAGCTACTCAAGACTATGTGCAAAAAGTTGCATTTGCTATAAAAGTAATATATCAGGAAAAATTACTGTTAGCTGAGGATACTTTTATCATGTGATAATAGTTCAAGAGGAATAACCAAATTATGTAAAAAATGCTTAAAGGAGTGATACCAAATTTGATAAGAAAAAAAGCGCGATGAGAATCATTGACTGATAGATCTGAAGGATAATAAAACAGAAACAGAAGACCTACCTAGAGTTGCCAAAACGCTTACATCGAAAAGCAAACGTTTTGGGAAACCATAAGGAGTTATCCATTATGATCGAGCTACGGAGGACTACATGCAAAAAGTTACGTTGTTAAGTAATAGAGGAAGAGGGATTACTATTAGCTGAGGACACTTTTGTCACATGATAGAAAGTCAAGATGAGTGACCAAATTATGTAAAACGTGCTTCAAGGAGTGAATACCAAATTTGATAAGAAAAAAAGCGCGATGAGAATCATTGATTAATAGATCTGAAGGATAATAGAAACACCTATTTAGTGTTGTAAAAACGCTTACATAGAAGAGTGAACGTTTTGGAAACTATAAGGAGTTATCCATTATGAAGGAGCTACTGAGGACTATGTGCAAAAAGTTACATTGATAAGTAATAGAGGAATTGGGATTACTATTAGCTGAGGATACTTTTGTCATATGATAGAAAGTCAAGATGAATAACCAAATTATGTAAAACGTGCTTAAAGGAGTGAACACCAAATTTGACAATAAAAAAACAAGCGCCATGAGAATCATTTAGATTGATCTGAAGGATAATAGAACGGAAGCAACAGACCTACCTAGTGTTGCCAAAACGCTTACATCGAAGAGCAAACGTTTTGGGCAACCATAAGGAGTTATCCATTATGATGGACCTATTGAGAACTATGTGCAAAAAGTTACGTTGTTAAGTAATAGAGAAAGAGGGATTACTATTAGCTGAGGATACTTTTGTCATATGATAGAAAGTGAAGATGAGTAACCGAATTAGGTAAAAAGTGCTTAAGGAGTGAACCCCAAATTTGACAAAACTGCGGGAAGAGTATCACCATACTGCTCAGTGGGTGGTGCACACAACTCGTCAAGCTATAATGGACAGTAGTTGAGGAGCCAAATTCAAGGGAAACAGTTTTTCTAACGTTTAGGAAGCGAATAATTGTACCCCTGCTTTTTGCAATAGGTAGGGACGATCCTTCCTATTGTTCACAGCGGCGGCCAAACTTTTTAGTGTCTAAAAAAAAGCAGTCTAAAGAGGACGAAAGGCACAAATATCTAGTTTCATCTCAATTTAGGGCTTTGGTGTAGCACACATATATCTCCCTCACTTTGCACGGTTTTGTATAACACGCTACTATTTTTAAAATAGCTTTATTTGCTTAAAATGTGGACTTACTTGGTTTATTTTGGATAGCATGTCCAGTTTCCATGATTGTTTTTAATTGTTTTACAGTTTGTAATGCAATTGTTGCATCTAAATCTGTATTTATTATAAAAATATTTTCAGGTAATTTATGTTTTAATTGATTGACAGGTGTTTGAAATTGTTCACCACATAATAATATCAATAAATCATATGATAAACGATTATAATTATTATTTGTTGTATTTGTTGTTATAAATTGATTTTTACGATCAATTGCTGTCATTGTACCATAAACAATATTGATAAAATTTTCCAAATTACAACAATTATTATTATTATTATTGTTGATAAACAGCATATCATTTATATGATTTGGATCATTATTTCTACCAAATCCATATGGACTAACTAATGTTAAATTATTAAAAATAATTAATGATTTTGTTGGTTGATGATTTTGATAAATTAATGATTTTAAAAATGATCTTGCAGCATCACTATAACCAACAACAACAATACGATGATTTATTTCAATTAATGGCAAACTAGTGATACGTGGTGTTGATAGAAATAAATCAAATGAATTCGGAGGATTGACTGTCACTGCAAAAGAGAAAAAAAAAACAATAAATCAAAACCATTATTGAAGCTGGGTTCACATTGGAACAGGCGCACAATTGGAGCGTTGCAATATTCCGCGATTTACACGGAATTTCGTTTGAACGAATCTACCGTGTAAAAGGAGGGACAGCTGTGAATACATTCAAATACAAAGATCATCTGAGTTAGAGAGGTAGCGTTTAGTAGCGATAATTTGTAAGAATTCGTTTTCATCATAGATGCAAGCGTGTTCTATTAAGATATCATTCAGACAAAGTCGCTACAGGTAGTTCATAGTCCATAGAATTCTAACACACCTGACGCCTGCCTTACGTACCTTTTGGCTCGACTAGAAATAGTACAGTAGGTTACAGAGGTTATCGTAGGTTATTTAGACATTTTTCGGCATTTACGCGTCTTCCGTGATTGTTTTCTAGTAGTAAGACGTACCTATCCGACTCAATTGAGCAGAGGTCATTTTGATGGTATAACTTTCAGTAATCGTAGCAAATACATAAAATATACGGATTTCTATTACAACTAACACCTGCACCATGTACGCTCTTACTCGATTAGCGTACTGACTTTAATGATTTATGCTCCACGATTGACCTCAGAAATCTGACGGAAGCTAGAGTAAAACTAGAACCAAGCCTTGGACTGTAATCTTCCATTGTTGCTTTTAGTTAACGGCGTTGCTCACTTGCTGTTCATTAACTTGACCTCCATTGAGTATGCCAAAAACGCATAATGCTCGTTAGCCAATTTCTGGTTCTTATACTTCTTCTTTATGTGTTGTTTAGCGGTTTCCAGATGCTATACTCTAATTTTAACATGGTTTTGATCTAAATTTGCCTACCTAACTGAACATGCGTAATTTTAGGAGTTTCTGAGGTTCATTATTTGACAAATGGTAGCTGGACCTCAAGTTTGTAGTTGGTAAAAACTCGTCAAAACTTTATGAGTAGCTCTGGCAATATTTAGGTCATACCTTAAGGAAGCCTGTTAAGAGACCTACACGTACATACAGAGGTCAACGTATGCTTGTTAGCTACTTTTGGGTGTTTATGCATGTTCATTATTTCTTTGGTGACGGTGGGTGTGCAACCTTTCTGCAGTTCTCAAACTCCACTTTCTTATTTTAACATTGCTTCCCTCTGTATGTCCCCCCATAATTCTGCAGAGGTCATTTTTGACGCTAGAACACTCAAGAATCGTAACTAATCTTCAAGGTGTTTCGGGCGCGTCTTGTTGAAACACAGCCTTAGACAGCCCACTTACAGCTCCAATACGTAGGTTAAGGTCGCCTAAAGTGCATAGTCCTATATACGCAACACCTAAAAGCTGTCTCTCCGTTTAAATTACGCAATTACTCACCCACTGATGGCATATCATAATCATTAACAATATTTGTATCATAATCTTGTAGGGTTTTTGGTAAAATTGGCACCATATAACCAATTATATTATTAATTAAAGTTGATGATGATGATGATGATGATGATGATGATGACGATGATAATGTTGATGATTCATCAATTTTTCCATTATTTTCATGATTAATACAATAAAACAAATAATCATATGATGTTAAACGATGTAATTCTCTTAAAAAATATTGACTATGATTATGGAAAATTGGTGATAATAGAAATAATTTTATATAACCATAAATTGATTGATTCTTATCAGTATTTAACCATATTGATAGATTATAATATTTTTTTAAATAAAATAAATCATCATCTTCAACAATTACTAGAAAATAGAAAAATTTGTATTTGAATCAAATTGTCGTATTCTTCAACAAACTCATAATCTCCATCTTTAATCATAGAATTGAGGTTAGTTAACCTCAACCAAGCTAAAGCTAGACATTCACAGTTCAATCTGTAGGACTACAATTGGATGCGTGCGAGCATTCATGCTCCAACAACTGTTAAAGCTCGGTACTCACAGCCCAGTCTGTATGACTACACTCACATCCTGTAGGACCTTTCGATTCAACAGGTTAACCTGTATTGTTTGTAGGACTCGTGAGAAATGATTTGGCCACTTATGAACCAACGCGGTAGGATGCAAAAGATGATGGTGGCAGCGGTAGGATCGTCTAATGGCCCTACACCATCCAACGATACACCGACAACGCACGTAGCGAGCGTAATCCTACAGATTGGATCGTAAATGTCGTCAGAGATGAAGATAGTGATGTGTTGAAACAATACCAAAAACACTAACCAACTAGTCCAACAATAGTACCACCACACATCAACAAAAACACCATAAATTCATCATCTACCAAATCATTAATAATTGTAGAAATTTGTATTTCAATATTTGTAACATCAAAATTTGATAAAATTTTAAAAATCTCCAATTTCTTATTGATAACAGATAAACATACAGATGCTTCATTAAATAATGAATGTTTATTAAGTACATATAATTCATGTGGGAAATTTGCTAATGTTGATGGTATAATTCTTGTAAAATATTTTAAAATTAAATTTGTCATAAATTTACAATGTACCATTGATAAGATAACAAAATCTAAATTTGGATAACATTGAAATGTTGTTTGTAATAAATCATAGAAACATGATTCATATTCTGGTAATGTTGCAATAATTTCAATTGAAAACACATTCATTTCACCATAAAACATCGATTTACCCTTGAATTGCTCATCTAAAACATCAATTTCTGTAATGAATCCACATCGTTTTCTAGCCTTCTAAGTGAGATTTGTACGTTCAGAGGACCCTTGTAGCCAATTTACTAAACAATTAGTAGTAGTGATTCTGGAACGGTGCTACAGGTAAGCTTGGATGGGCTGATTCCGTCTATAAATGTTCTTGACCTTGCTTTGTCCCCTACGTTCATTCTATTCTAGCGCCATCTCTGTAGTGATTATTGTATTTCTGTATAAGCTACATGGGTCCTTCTAACGTACAAATACGTAACCTACTCACTTTCTGATTCTATAGATGCTCTTTCTGTATTTATTGATGATTGATCATCATTCAACCAAATTGGATGATAATTCAACATTAACACACTCTCACTATCAATTGTTCTGTGATTATTATAATCATAACAATGTAATGATGTTAATGATGCCAAAGCAATTAATGAGAAATCATCAGAACTTTCTGTATCATCATCATCATCACTTTGTATTGTAACATTTAATGTTGATGATAATGATGAAGAATCACGTGATTCGTCCAAAAACTCAATACTACCTTCTTGCCTAGAAAAAGAAATCCGATCACTATTTATACCTATTATATGATTTCAACTTGATGAAACTCAACTCTTCGTCTATTTGTAGAATTTGTTCAGTTTCTTCAACGTCATCATCAATTTCAATAGTATCACTACTGTGCGGATTGAGATAATCGTTAAGAACTGATAATGTTGATGAATTAACATGTGATTCTTCTACAGACACATTGTTGTTCTCTTGTCTAGAACGAAATCCGATCACTATTGATATTCGATTATTTTAACAATATTGCGCAAACTCAGTTAATTTAACCTTCAGTTTACTAACTGATGGTTAAATTAACAAAACTTAACTCTTCGCCTATTTCGCTTTGTTCAAACTCTTCGATAAGGTAATCATTTACAAAATTATCATTACGGTGCGGCTTTCTCAAACCGTTAAATGTTGCCAATTCAAATTGTTCATTTAATAGATCACAATTAACATTATTATTAATAATTAAAGCACCAATAATTTTATTGTTCAATTCAGCAACAATAATTTCACGTTGATTATTTTGATTAATTGTTAATAATTCCGAGATATAGTAATTACCATAATTGTGTTTCAATTGTTTTGGTAATAATTCAATTAAATCATCATTATCTACATCGACAGCTTTACGTATTGTATAATTAAGCATTAATGTTTGTTTTGTTATCAAAAATAAATTAAAAACTTTTGACGTGTTCTGGTAATCTTTAGGTGCAATACGTTCACCTAAATCATCGATACAAGGTAGATTTTTAATATTTGGTGGTACTACCATTAACATCCATTCGACCATGTCGTAATGCTTAAAAAACTCTTGTAGGATCAACTTTAGGAAAACTTCCACATACTCATCATCATACACAACATATTGGATCCAGTAAGCATTGAAACTTGTTAAAAAATCTAAACCATATAGGGCATTAACCCAATAGGTCCAATCAGATGGTGGTACTGTTGGTAGATTAGGATAATTAGCAAAACATACGCATGCTTTTAGAGTATTTGTTTCATCAAAAAGTCCCAATGACAAAAAACTGTCAGTTCTGTAACAACATTTTTTTGGTGAGCAAAATTTTTGAGAAATTTTGGAAAATTTACAAAATTTCTTTCATTTTCTTGTTTCCAAACAGGTAATTTGTATTTTCTCTTACTAATTTTGACACATTTTCCTTTTGTTCCGGCCCAATTCGGTAGATTTTTGCTGGAATTGTAGGATTAGACATTTTTTGGGTTTTGACTTTGACAATCACAGTCTACTAGATTTCAGGAAATATCAAAAATATTTTGATAGGTATCCGCACTGTAGTTATAATAGTGACAAGTTTGCTCCAAAAAGTTATCAAAACTCTTAGATGAGTTGATCAAAAATTTGGCCTATCTTTCTGGATTGTCTGCTACCAGTTTTGTAATTTTTGGGTTATCTTCTTGTATTTTAATTTTTCTCTCAGTAGGTATCTTTTAGCTATCTAGATTATGCCTTATAGATACTGTTTACATCCACGTATGGTATACACTTCTGCTACCTTTCTTAGCCTTGTTTCGTTCTTTTTGTTGTTTTTGCTTCAGATTTTCTGTGATTTGCGTTTTTGCTTTTGTTAGCTTTGTCTTTATTTTACAATTTGCCTTTGTTTCCTTCTTTTGGCTTTGCCCAAGACTATTTTGGCACATTTTGGGCGCATCATTCTTTCATTGTGGTGGTTAGATTTAGTCATTTTTTAAATTTTGAGAACCTGTAGCGTTTTTGCCTGCCTCTATATTGCCTGTTTTTACGTTAAATACACCCTTGCATCTCTTCAGATGGTACTACTCATCGTTTTTTTGCTTTTTAAGTTTTTTCTTTCTTCAGATTCTCAGTTCTTACGATTTTTGGCAAATTTATCTGTTCGATTTTTGATCATCAGTTGTTCCGCCTTTGCTTGTTAACTTTGTTCTTTCTTGAGATTCTCATTTCTTGCAACTTTAAGCAGCTTTATCTGTTCGATTTTTGATCTTCAGTTGCTTTGCCAAAGACTCCTGAATCTCGTTTCTTTTGCTTTTTAAGTTTTTTCCTTCTTCAGATTCTCATTTGTTGCAACTTTTGGCACCTTGTTCTGTTGGATTTTTGATCATCAGTTGTTTCACCAAAGACTACTACTAAATCTCGTTTATTGATTTGCTTCCACTTTTTAGTTTTCTGAAGTTTTGACAAAATAACCCTCATGACCTACGAATGCCCAAAGTTATGCAAAATTTTTGCAATATAATTTTTCCACCAAAGTCTTCTGAATCTCGTTTTTTGATTGACAAAATAACGCTCATGACCTATCAATGTCTACAGTATGTTTTTTTTTTGTATGTTTCAGTTAAGTTTGGGTGTTGAAGATGGCATTTTACAAGCATACAATCAAGATTTTGAATTACAATTTTCACATAAAATATGGCAAATTACACGTTTCTCACAAGCTGATCAAGATCCAACAACATTTTTATATATAATGCGTGATGATCCAGATACACTATTATATTGCTACCTATTTCAGTCAAAGACAACTTCAGATGTAAGTATATTTAACAATTTACGAAAAAATGTTCCCAAATCAAGTGCTATCGTGTAGCTAGCTATCTTTTTGCCCAAAAAAACAATTTAGCACCCCAGATTAAGCATCTGTTAGATAACACGTTAGCATTTTTAGCTCTTGGATCAATTGCGTCTCTAGGCTTAGCCTATAGGGTTAAGGGAGGCGGCTGTCTATGGGACATCCTATACTATACGCATGGTACATGCTGTCTTAAATTTAACCCAAGAGCAATTTGACATCCTAGATTAAGCATCTGTTAGATAACACGTTAGCATTTTTAGCTCTTGGATCAATTGCGTCTCAAGGCTAAGCTTATAGGGTTAAGAGGGTCGGCTGTCTACAGTACAATCCAAAAACAATTTGGCACCCTAGATTAAGCATCTGTTAGATAACACGTAAGCATTTTTAGCCTTGAATCGATTGGGTCGTTGGGCTTAGCCTATAGGGTTAAGAGGGGCGGCTGTCTATAGTACAATCCAAGAACAATTTGGCAACCGAGATCAAGCATCTGTTAGATAACACGTTAGCATTCTTAGCCCTTGGATCAATTGGGTCGTTGGGCTTAGCCTATAGGGTTAAGAGGGGTGGCTCTCTATAGTACAATCCAAGAGCAATTTGTCACCCTAGATTAAGCATCTGTTAGAAAACACGTTAGCATTTTTAGCTCTTGGATCAATTGCGTCTCTAGGCTTAGCCTATAGGGTTAAGGGAGGCGGCTGTCTATGAGACATCCTATACTATACGCATGGTACATGCTGTCTTAACAAATTCAATCCAAAAACGATTTGGCACTCTAGATTAAGCATCTGTTGGATGATACGTTAGCATTCTTAGCCCTTGGATCAATTGGGTCGTTGGGCTTAGCTTATAAGGTTAAAGGGGGTGGCTGTCTATGGGACATCCTATACGATACGAATGGTACATGCTGTCTTAAATTTAACCCAAGAGTAATTTGGCATCCTAGGTTAAGCATCTGTTAGATAACACGTTAGCATTCTTAGCCTTGAATCAATTGGGTCGTTGGGCTTAGCCTATAGGCTTAAGAGGGGCGGCTGTCTATAGTACAATCCAAGAACAATTTGGCACCCTAGATTAAGCATCTGTTAGATAGCACGTTAGCATTCTTAGCCCTTGGATCAATTGGGTCGTTGGGCTTAGCCTATAGGGTTAAGAGGGGTGGCTGTCTATAGTACAATCCAAGAGCAATTTGGCACCCTAGATTAAGTATCTGTTAGATAACACGTTAGCATTTTCAGCTCTTGGATCAATTGCGTCTCAAGGCTAAGCCGATAGGGTTAAGGGGGCGGCTGTCTATGGGACATCCTATACTTATACGGATGATCCAAAATATTTTGTTTAGGAAGGAAATTGTTGAAAAATCGTCGTCTATTATTGTTTGGAACACTCATATATAGATGGGAAAAGATCAAAATTCAAACGATAAATTTAAATTTAGAGAAAGTCACGTTTTTGCTAGCTGATTAAAACTGTGCCAAATTTACAATTAGCATTTCTATTTAATTATTACACCATCAATGACGGATATATTGAATAAAAATAGATTTCAACAAAACTAAAAGTCTTCCTGTATAAATTAACAATTTCTTTAATTATTCGCATTTAGCAACAAATTGACAAATAAATCAATAAATAAATGTTGTTTGTTATGAACTAAATAGATAAACAGACAGCTTGGCAACGGCTTAAAATAGTTAAACTGTTCTATATTTCCACCAAGGCGAATTCATTTGAAATCTTTTAATCAATAACATTCAAATTCCATTATTTTCTATTTAAATATAGGTTATGTATGACTTTAAAGGTTAGAATTTTCTAACCTTAAATTCGCAAAGTAATTCAAAATGGCGGCATTAATCCACCATTTTCTATATGATTTTTCAAATTAAATTGTTATTATTATTTAAAACGATGATTTAATCCAAACTTGATAAACAATATAATCTTTAACCTTGTTTTCCAAAAAAGAAATTCGTCGGAATTTTATTATAAATTAGTTTATTTGTTTTAATAAAGTAGAGAGAGTGTTTAGTTTAATTAACGAAAATTAGTAGAATGTGTTTTTATTATAAACTATTGTTAATAGTTTTTCTGGTACTGATAAAACAAACGTTATCAACTGATCCATCATGGCGTCCAATACATCAACGTATCAATGATGATAAAGAATTTGAATTATTTAAACAATTAATACATAAATATCGTACAGTACGTTTATATTTATATTATAATGAATTAACAATATTTTTACCAGAAAATCAAGTCAACAATAATAATAATAATAATAAATATAATGATGTAACATTATCTTATCATATAAGTCCAGAAATAAAAACATTAAAACATTTACGTACAACACGTCAATTATTAACAATAACCGATACAATACCATTATGGATAACAAATACACCAAATGGTATTTATGTTAATAATGCAAAAATAATTATTGCAAAATCGAATTATATTGCAAATACTGCACGAAATCAATTAGGACGGAATCAGGTAAGCTTTATTTGATGGCAGGTGATCAAAACTATCCTCAATTTCACGATTTTTCCATCCACTTAGCTCCTTTTACGTTTTTCGTACTTTCACAATTGCAGTTTCTGTTTTCCTCAGTGCCTCTCTTGATGATATTGCATGACCTTAGAAGTTTTTTTCTTTTAGGCCTTCCATTCCTAGTTGCCTAAGAACTAAAAAGTAAGTACACTACAAGTAAAGGAACTACTGATCCTTGCTCCTTCTCACAATTAGCTCCCTTTGCTTTGTTCAAACTAGCCTTAATTTTACGCTTTTTGTACCTCCTTAGTTCCTTTTGCTTTTTTCCTGCTTTTCCAATTATAGTTTTTGCTTTTCTCGTGCGTCTCCCTGGTCTCTTTTTTTGGCCTTCCATTCCTAGTTGCCTAAAAACTAAAGAATAAGTGCACTACAAGTAAAGGAACTCATTATCCTTGCTTCTTCTCACAATTAGCTCCCTGTGCTTTGTTCAAACTAGCCTTAATTTCACGCTTTTTTCAACTTCTTAGCTCTTTTTGCTTGTTTCCTGCTTTTAAAATTATAGTTTTTGCTCTCCTCAGTGTCTCTCTTAGAAGTCTTCTTTTTTTTTCCCGGTCCCTTTTTTGGCCTTCCATTCCTAGTTGCCTAAGAATTAAAGAGTAAGTGCACTACACGTAAAGGAACTGCCTGTCTTTGCTTCTTCTCACAATTAGCTCTCTTTGCTTTGTTCAAAACTAGCCTTAATTTCACGCTTTTTGCATCACCTTAGCTCCTCTTGCTTTTTTCCTGCTTTTGTAATTGCAGTTTTTGTCCCTTTCAGTGCCTCTCTTGATGATATTGCTTGAACTTAGAGGTCTTCTTTTTTTCAACGGTCCTTTTTTTAGCCTTCCATTCCTAGTTGCCTAAGAACTAAAGAGTAAGTGCACTACACGTAAAGGAACTGCCTGTCTTTGCTTCTTCTCACAATTAGCTCTCTTTGCTTTGTTCAAAACTAGCCTTAATTTCACGCTTTAAGCATCTACTTATCTCCTTTTGCTTCCTTCCTACTTTTGCAATTATAGTTTTTGCTCTCCTCAGTGCCTTTCTTGATGATATTGCTTGACCTTAGAAGTCTTTTTTCCCGTTCCTTTTTTTTGGCCTTCCATTCCTAGTTGCGTAAGAACTAAAAAGTAAATGCAGTACAAGTAAACAAACTCCTGATTCTTCCCTATTCTCACAATTACCTCCCTTTGCTTTGTTCAAAACTAGCCTTAATTTCACGCTTTTTGCATCTACTTAGCTTGTTTTGCTTATTTACTGCTTTTGCAATTATAGTTTTTGCTCTCCTCAGTGCCTTTCTTGATGATATTGCTTGACCTTAGAAGTCTTTTTTCCCGTTCCTTTTTTTTGGCCTTCCATTCCTAGTTGCCTAAGAACTAAAGGAACTCCTGATCTTTGCTTCTTCTCACAATCAGCTCCCTTAGCTCCTTTTGCTTCTTTCCCGCTTTTGCAATTGCAGTTTTTGCTCTTCCTCAGTGCCTCTCTTGATGAGATTGTTTGATTTTAGAAGTCTTCTTTTTTTCAACGGTCCCTTTTTTGGCCTTCCATTCTTAGTTGCCTAAGAACTAAAGAGTAAGTGCACTACAAGTAAAGGAACTTCTGATCCTTCTCTATTCTCACAATTAACTCCCTTTGCTTTGTTTTATATACCAATCCTCAGATCCTTTGAAGTAGTCTCTTGATTGTCGGATTTCCTCCATTTCTAAACTTTCTATGATGCTTCTTCAGTTGTCACTTATCTTTATCTGAGGCTCTTCCATGGTTTCTCCTTTAGTTGAGCATCTTTTACAAAATTCTTAAATTGTCATGAGTTTCATTCTTTTTCTATCGCCTTAAATGTGTTTTTTGCCTTTCGTTGCATTAAAGAGTTTCAAGATACTATTACGCAACATCATGATGGTAGCTTAAGCCAAACCTCATTAAGTTACCTTTATTGTTTAACTCACAAGAAAAAGGACAGAATTGCTCCTCTGCGATTTCGATAAAATTTTGCATACAGGTAGAGCACCAAAAATTAACCCTTGAAGTTACCACCCAAAAACAGGTTTTTTGCTATATCTCGAAAACCAAGCAAGATATCGAATTCAATCAAAAACTAAAATATTGCAATTAGTACTACTATATTAGTATTCTTTTGCCCTTTGTCAATAAGACACCATCAGTTTTGCAAAAAACTGTCTGCCACTGTACCCCATGAGACTCCTTTGAAAACCAAAAAAAAAGCTTCTTTATCATGTGAGGCTCAGAGATTGCACGACTTCTAGATGATGTCTTGGTGGCGTGTATTAGGGCAGATTTAGGGCAACAGAGGCAAAATCTCCCTTCTCCACTCTATTTGCAATAGTTTTGATCACCTGTTTATTACAAAACACTTTTTGCATTAACTAAAATTTTGCCCTCCCTCCCCCACACAAAAAAGGTTTTGCATATAATTGATGAAATTTTGGATCCATCAATCAGTGTACCATTAAAAGCAACAGCATTAGATTTTCTAAATCAATACAATCGTTGGAATCTTGGCTATGAAAGTGTGGAAATCTTCCAAAAAAAAATCCATCAATATGGTAAAGAGAATTTATTCAAAAAACATGGTGGACATACATTCCTAATACCAATTGATAAGAAAATTGATAATTATCATCGTGATAATATTGATAATGATATAATTGATGGTCATATAATACCAAATCAAGTATTATTTTTACGTCCTACAGAAAAAGAATTTGTTTTCGAGACACAAGCAAATGGTGAACATGTTTATATAGTTGTTGCATTTTTACAAATCGAACAAAAATATTTTATTAAATGTTATACGGTATTTGGTAGAAATCATTATAAGAAAAAAGAGATGTTAGTAGAAGTGGTACATGGTAATATTCCTGTAACGAATGGTGTAATCCATTTAATCCAACAACCCTTAGCTTTAAATGAACACGAATTGAAACCATTCCCTTATCTACCGGTTTTATATAAAATCACATCTGATCCTGAATTGAATTCAACTTATCAAATTGGTGAACAATGCGGTATCAATCGTTTATTAAATAATGATAGTGTCATTCTTACATATTTCGTATCAATTGATAAGGGTTGGGGTAAATATTTCCATTATTCAATGGATAATTTCTATGATGTCTTAGGTAGACATTTGGTATTATCAACACAACGTTATACTATTGATGATTTAATAAATTTATCCAGTACAACCATTAATGGTACAATTTTAGATACAATTGTTGGTCCAATACAATTGAAATTTGAACAGATCAATGGTAATTATTTCGTAATATGGAATCAAAAGAAGATACGTTTATTACGTACAGATTATCAATGTAGTAATGGTATTGTACATATATTGGAGAAGCCATTTTGTCATATTGAAGAGATAATTTTTGATTATTTATCAATAAGTAATACAATTATACCATCAACAACAACTAAAACAAATTTCTGGAGTGTACTGAAAGATTTGATTGTGTAATTCGTTGATTTTTCAAACACTACTACTTTACTACACTAACACTCTTTTCCTTAAACACTAACACTAACGCTACTATTTTTCAATAGAAATGCAAAATTGGCGCTATATTCACATACAGTATCCGGCAACAAAATAGGTACACTTTTGGCTAACTAGATACTCTTGATATCATTCTAATACAAATAGAAGGCATGAGAGTGGTTAGTGTCGATTTTGCTGCAACATACTGTATATGAAGTTCTAAATTCTCAATAAGGTTGAATTTTGTACTTTATCTTGTCTTATAAATGGGACATCCGGTATATTTGGACGCAGTCGTCTAGAAAGGTAACAATTAAAATAAAATATATTTTAGTCAGTGCCAACTTAGATGTTGATTCTAAAATGTTCGATCTAGTAGACTTTGATAATAATAATTTTTTTTGATAAACAAACCAAATTTTAATAACAATATATTTAGTAATTTGTTGTTAAAATTATTATTATACAATCAAGGCTAACTGGATTGTTTACAAAATAGTATAATCGTGTGTTTTTTTTTTTTTCGGTGACAAAAACAAAAACATTATTTATTAATTAATGAACTTTTTGTGACGTATATACAGGTAAAATTAACAATAATAATTTAGTACAAGGTAATAGTTAGATTTTCTATATAAAAATTGGAAAATTCCTTGAAAATTTTTGAGGAAAATCCATTTTTTATGTGTAGAGGTCAAAAGAAAATACCACGTTATTGATACGTCGTATTAACAATTTTATTATAAAAAATATCCGCTACAGTAATTCTAACGTTAACGTTAACGCTAAATTTGACGTAACGCCTTAATCTGTCAAATTTAACGTTAGTGTTAGCGTTTTTGTAGCCCTAAGACACATCCGGTTCGAAGACTGCAGTAATATAGATATAATAAGGAAGTAAATTATTCTATTGCTGAGTAATTTTCAAACTAAATGTTGCGATACGGAATTACAACTATTTTTGACATAAAAAAAATGTTTGAAAATGTATTTACGTACGACATTGAACCGTAGTTTTTTTTTTGTGATAATGTTGTAATGATGTCTGTTTAAAAATAAACACAAGCGTTAGAAAGATCTAGTTCAAGAATTACACATTAACTTCCCTACTTCCCTAACACGCTTTCCTTTACTGCTGTTTTAGTTGTTGAGTCGTCGTGTCATCATGGGAAAACTGTATTTGTCAATAGATATCGCTGGATTATTGTGTCACGGTATTAACGTAACAATATAAAGCAGGCGTTTTTAAATGGCGTCTCGTGTGTTCTTGGCTTTAGACAAAATGTCGTAAAGTGTGAATGTGCCTTTAGATGAATAAAATAGATTGATCTTTAGTAATGTGGGATTGATGTCCGTTTTGAAAATAAAAAGAAACGTTAGAAACATCTAGGTCAAGAATTACACATTAATCATTCACTTCCTGCCTCCTACTTCCCTAACACTCTTTCCTATACTACTGCTTTATTTGTTGAGTCGTCGAGTCTTCATGGGAAAACTGTATTCGTATTAAACTTATTTAGACGTTAATCAAATGTAACAATATATATGTCAGGCGTTTTTTACTGGCGTCTCGTGTGTTCTTGCCTTTAGACAAAATGTCGTAAAGTGTGAATGTGCCTTCAGATTAATAAAATAGATTGATCTTTAGTAATGTGGGATTGATGTCCGTTTTCAAAATAAAAAGAAACGGTAGAAACATCTAATTCAAGAATTACACATTAATCATTCATTTCCTGCCTCCTACTTCCATAACACTCTTTCCTTTACGGCTGTTTTATTTGTTGAGTCGTCGAGTCTTCATGGGAACACTGTATTCGTATTAACCTGATTTAGACGTTAATCAAACGCAACAATATAGAGTCAGGTGTTTTTTAATAGCGTCTTGTGTGTTCTTGCCTTAATAATTCACTTCCTGTCTCCTACTTCCCTAACACTCTTTTCTTTACTGCTGTTTTATTTGTTGAGTGGTCGTGTCATCATGAGAAAACTGTATTCGTCAATAGATATCGCTTGATAATTGTGTCACAGTATTGATCTGATTTAGACATTAATCAAACGAAACAATATAAAGTCAGGCGTTTTTTAATGACGTCTCGTGTGTTCCCGCCTTTAGACAAAATAGATTGATCTTTGATAATGTTGGATTGATGTCCGTTTTGAAAATAAACACAAACGTTAGAAACATTTAATTCGAGAATTACACATTAATAATTCATTTCCTGCCTCCTACTTCCCTAACACTCTATCCTTTACTGCTGTTTTATTTATTGAGTCGTTGAGTCATCATGGGAAAACTGTATTCGTCAATAGATATCGCGTAATAATTGTGTCACGGTATTAACT
>JAZBGY010001336.1:0-18568 GCA_037414755.1 Lydus trimaculatus | reverse complement strand
AAATTGTCTATTTTTACCAACAATATCGACTTTCAATTATTCGGTAGTTTCTACGTTGTTATTTTATTTTGGGGGGCAGAGTTGGTGGAATACATGAAAACGAAAGAGTGTTGTCCGGATTTGCGTTAAAACTAGCCAAAGAATAAGCTGTAAAGCCAAAACAACCAGAATAATGTGCAGGAGTAGCAGGATTTGCACACACACACACACATATTTCGTTTATAGTTGGCTCGATCAAAAACGCATTACAGAGAAATCGAGACAGCAAAAAAAGACTGCAAGTTTCTGATAAGAATCATTGATTATTATTATTATTATTATTATAATCGTGTAGATTAATTGTAATCCTGTGGGAATGAACAGGAGACACAAGGGTATGTGTGTGTGTGTGTATTTGTGACTAGATACAGGAAGGAACCAAACATCCGGATGATTCGATTAGTAAATCTTGCGTAATAATTGAAATATCAAGAAATACCCTCCTAATACAGACAGATATAATAGAAATTTTACAACTTATACCACATCTAAACTAACATAATCAACTTGACTTTTTTTTAAAAAATAAAACACAATTTTACGATTTTTGTTAATTTCGACAATAATTGACGCGAATTTATTTAGAATTCCGACTGTGTTTCTATATGTATTTAGAATGAGGGTTGAAATAATGGTGGTGGTGGTGGTGGTGGCGGTAGTCGGGGTGGTGGCGTCCCGGAGCGGCCGCCAGGGCTCAAGTAGGATTAGTGGAGCTCGGAGCCAATCAAGACTAGCCGAGGGTTCCTACATTTGTTGGTCCTCGATTACTGACTAACTCGGTTTCGTCGGCGGCGTCATTGTTGTTGTTGTTGTTGTTGTTCATAAAAAAACTGAAGGAAAACCGCAAGATTCCTGCTATTATCTACACGTATATATAGAGAAGATAAACTATTCTTTTTGTATTGTTTGGTTTTACAATAAAATAATAGCGAATCGTTGGGTGCTAACGACCTACCTGTGGATCTTGTTATAGTTTTTTCCTGGTTCCTGTATTGTGGTTTTTTTTCCGTTGTTTTTTGCCCAATGTTTTAATATAGATATAATGGCGTGCATTGAAAATCCATTAAGCTAAATACCGTGCTAATTTAAGTGTAAGCTGGAAAATCGCACAAAATTGAAATAAAAAGCCCGATGGATTTAAATAACAAGCCGCGTAATGTAGTAACGGCTAAACCTTTAAATCTCATCGAGAGAAAGAATTATTGTGATCGGTGTTGTAACTTCTTCTTCTTTGTTTTAATTCTATCTCAACTCTTTCTTTCTCTTTCCATCTATCTATCTATCTATTTTTTTTTCCGCCGGTTCAATTCTCCTGCTTAAATCAATTGTCTCGAATCTCGAATCCTGCCAGCGACAGTAGATAAATCCGTAAGAATCAAGTCAGCTTAAGATGGCACCTGGCATCATCTACCATATAGACTTGTGAAGTGAAATAGATAGATAACAAAATACAATTAGTTGAAATGAGATAGACGGATATACTATAGGTTAGAATGTAAGTCTAAAACTTAAGTCCATGAGATTTACCTTCACAGTCATTTGATCCTGCTGCCGCTACTACTGCTACTATTCCTGCTATATTGTAAGAAAATTTGTGCTACACACTAACTAGGTTGATTCCACTAAGATCTTAATTAAGAAACACTTTGTACAAAGATTGCTGTGATATTATTTTGTTTTTATTATTATTATTATTATTTTACAAAAATAATAATAACAAAGTTGGCTATTTTTGGACAAAACAAATGAGAATTTCCACGACTAACATGATTTAAAAAAATAAAATTTCGTGTAAAGCAGCCCGGAAATAACATTGAAGAAAGAGTAGATCCTTTTTTTAAAAAAAAAACAGAAAAAACAAAAGAAAATAGATCGAAGACAGTAACGGGGGTGGTTAGTTTATTTTATATTCCTATCTTGCAAAATACAGTTGACCAATTCAATATTCCACAATAACAAAACAATCATTTATTCTACTTGTTGTTGTTGTATAACAATGTTGATATGTTAAGGAGTATTCGATTAGAACAAAACCTGCTCTAAGGGTTGGTGGTTGTAGTAGTGGGGTGGTAGTAGGTAGTAGTTGGAAAACACACCGAAGAGAAATAACATAGGATTACACCAGTGCGTTCCCCATGATTAGATTGTAAAATACTGAAAGTGACGTGTGCAAGGGGGTGGATAAATAAGAGAAACACATAAAACCCCGGGAAAATGAAACAACGACACACACACACACACACACACACTGAAACAAACAGACAGTGTGATATAAAAATCGGGGGAAAATTCGGCAATAAACTCGACATCTTATATTGGCTAACAGAAAAATTTTGATTTTAGTTGTTATTAACGGGTGGTAGTAGGAATGTAGCGCGCAGATGTTCCAAGGGGATGATGGTGATGGTAGCATTTAAACTATTATTATGGTGATCGAGCCATGATAGAGGGATTACACTTGCAATAAAATCAGACACTGATACATATCAATGCAACCTCAATATGCTACATATACTGGACTAGAAACGTTGGTAGTTTATTTATAGCACCCTATGGATAGAGAAAAACTGGTGACATGGTGCTCCGCCCATAAGGGGCACCCTTATACATAGATTACGATGTATTACAACTATCACCATTATGCTAATAATGTATACATTTTTATATTGGATTTAATACAATATTGGTTTGACTAAATATATAGAGGGTTGATTATTGCAATCATATAATGATAATGACTAAAATCACCCTCTATACCCCCTGAATTTTAATCAAATTTAACCAGATTTTAAACAATCGTTGTGTCACTATTCCACTATATTTAATTAAACTAAAAGCAGATTAATGTTTGTATCTACGTACTTACTTGTGTAATGATGGCTTTAAAATCGGAGAAAAAGCATCGGGTAATCCCCCAATTCCAACCTTCATCTCAATTAAAATGGAAAAAAAAAACAAAAACAAAGAATCTTCCAATAAAATTTACTAGAAAATTGTTAATAATTATCGATAAACAACATTTGTTCGGTTATAAATCAATCATTAGAATGATAACAAGATTATCAGTGATAGGAGGGGTGTTTTTTCTTATCACAAAAAAACAAAACTACAAATTTTGGTAGCGATTAAATTTATTTTTCTGACTAGATCGGAGATGATTTTTATTAATTTTTTTTATACAATTTTTCTTTAATTACAAACGATATGCACAGAGTATAATAATAATAATAATAATAATAATAATAAAAGGGTTGAAAGGTACATTCCCTTCTTTCCCTTCACGATTTGCTAAATTACTTAAAAAATATAATTAAATATAGAATAGAATCAAACTAATTCGATCAGAATCTAAGTATTTAACGGTAATCTCTCACCAAATTACATGAATCTTCTCAATATAACGGACAATCTAAATTATCCACAATCAAACTTGATAACACTAAAATCCCTAATACTTATACGTTACAATCCAGGTATTTTGTATAAGTTAAGTTGGTATTATGAGGGTATCCATGTTGTTGATGATGACATCAGTGGAACATGCGCAGTTTTACTACTACAATACAGCCATTTTGTATAATTGCGGACAAATTTAGATCGACCGTTATTTCAACATTGCACTTTACAGCCTTTTATACTGGTAGCCAAACAGTTTACAATCTCACATTAATGATAAATTTGGCACAAATTAAAAGTTTGGTACTTGTTTCTAATTAATTATTCTTGGGTTATTGTTGCAAAAAATAAGAAAAACTCGAAACCGGTTGGTTAAATTGAAAAAATTATGGCACGTTTTGCAGTACGGTGTTTTATTGATTTTTTTTTTTAATTAAAATACCAAAAAAAAAACGTAATTTATTAATTACCTGCGTGTTCTTCTCTGATTTTCGCGGCGTCGCTCCGTCGTCTTCTTCAATTTGATTATTAATTTTTGCAACAGAATCGTTTAAATTTTACAAACCGATTACACCAAACTACAATCTATGTATATATAGAATTTCTTATATATTTGTTATATACCTATATCTACTAATTTTTTATATACAAAAATTATATACCTACACTTAGACCAAGTATATTGCTGTATTTGCGGGCGGTTAAGGGATGAGGGTTGTAGTAAGGTGAATATGGAGGAAGTGGTATTTTGCAAAAACAAAACAAAAATCTAATCATCTTGGTCTTCGTGCTTCAATTGGGCCATAATGGCCAATTCGTGCTCTCAGCCAGGCCGTTCACCAACACCTATCCCACTACCAGCATATTGACATGCTGATAAACCTGTAGAACTTGAACGTACCGGACTAACACTTGTATAACCAACAAAACCACCAGTATGTTGTTTAGCTTTTAAACGTAATGATGCTATACTTGATGACATTGCTGTACATGGTTCAGTTGCTGTACGATGATGATACATTGTATATGGATTTGTTGGTGTTGTATATGGACATGGTTGTGGTGCTGGTACAGCAGTTGGTGTTGTTGTTAAACCTGTACCCATACTACCTGGTAACATTGTACTAGCTGTTGCACCACTCATTGATGCAACTGATGTTGCTGCAGCAGCAGCTGCATTAAAACAATTCACTGGACTTTGATGATGATTTGATGGTACAACAGACCAAAATGGTTTTGTACCTAATGGACTTGGTACTTTTGTTGCCCAATTATTATAACTATATGATGAATATAATGTATCTGTATCACCAAATGGTGGCATTAAACCATTAAATTGGGTACCGAAACCGGTTTTAAATTCAGCAGCAGCATTCATGGCATTCATTGCATTACGTTCACGTTTTCGCCACTTTGCCCGGCGATTCTTGAACCAAACCTGTAACAAAACAGAAATTTTTATGTTGGCAAATATCTTAATTTATATTCTGTTAAATCCGGATCATTGGTTAATACGCTCCATTCATTCATTCATTCACTGAATCACATGTAGATCTATACCAAACCGAAATGGCAAATAAATGATCAATCTATACTGTGTGCTACCCTTGATTGCCTTACATTTCCCGGAAAATGTCCCTTCCAATTCACTACCAATCAATCTTCTACACCCATATATATATATATGTATAACATTGCTATCTTTATCTAATAAATGAAATTAGAGTGAAATAAACTGTTGATGGAGCAAAATGTTTGGTTAGATGAGCCGTGAGAATATGTGGCATTGCTAATGGGATTAACACAGTATGAAATTTGAGAAGGGAACACAGGACACGTGTCGTCCTGCTTATTAAACTGTAATTTGACAAAGTTACAGTTGATATTGGTTTCATTATTATTATTATTATTATTTGATTTTTTTCACGACTAGTTATACAGGATATATTTCAGTTAAAGTGTGTGCCCCATTATTTTATTTGATATATTTGGCTGGCTGCCTGTTTGGCTCTAGATAGCTCATGAGGAGCCTCTTTGTTCTCTCCCATACTCCTCTCTTTCTGTCTCTACTGTTTTTTTTTTTTGTTTTAGTTTAGTTGGAGATATATGAATCCAGCTCGGTAAATTGGTCTTTATAAAACGACCTACCATTTTCGCCGTCATCTTCTATTACGCCTGTCTTCCATTTGGAATGATGCGGCGGCGGTAGGAGCGGTAGCAGCAGCAACAACAGCAACCTCTCACTTCACCTCACCAACCATCCATCCATCCGTTCATTCATTCCCCCCTGTGTTCTGTTTTTTTTTTTTTTTGTATATGTGTTTTTAAGGGGATGAGAGTAGAAATAAGAACTGAATTCAACTGCTATAGCCGCCCCCGCTATATCTATATACGAAACCGTGGCCAACGACCCATCTAATTGCGGCGGTTTGGAATGAAGATCGACGAGGGGTGCGATTGGTCGCGACGGCGCGAAGTTATATGTTTAGACAAACCCAAGGGGAGAGAAAATGTTGAGGAAATCGTAATATAAAGATAGAAGTGAAGAGAAAAGAAAAAGGGGGCTACATTTCTAGTATTATTATTATTATTATTATTACTACTTCTTCATTCGAATAAACAAAGGAAATTGGGGGTGGTGGATATTTTGCATATTATAAACGCAACCACCGTTGACAATACTGATAAAGGAAACAATAACATAGTACGGCCAAGGGTGTGTTATAATTGAACAATCACATAGAGGTCTGATTAACAAGTCATATGAATGAGCTGCCACTAGGGGGTGAACATATATTACTACCACCTATTGTGAACAATATAACATTGGTTAAACAGAGATAGATAGATATATGAACGAATGAATGAATATATAGTATGGACATATAATATACCAACCAAAGTAAAAGACCCCGGAAATTCCGGACCCTTATACATTACATATTAACATTCGTAAATCACTGATTTACTTTGTTTAAAGTATTAATAAAAGGGTGAGATTTAATAAAAACAAAAACCACCCTTCTACTACTGTAAAAAAAATAAAATAAAAAAAAACTACCACCATTAGTTAGATGATTTGTTAGAAGGAAGCACACCTAAGCATATATTAGTTTGGAGCTTTGTATATATATCTACGAAGAAGAAGAAGAAGACGACGACTATAATGTTATATAAAGAGAAAAGAGAATATGGTGTGCGGCGGAGCCGAGAGCGTTGTGCTTTCTAGATCCGGGAAATCCTTCTAGATCCGGGCGGCCTTCGTTAACGGCCCTACGCTCTTCACTGGAATTTATTTTTAATGAAGTGCGGTTATTTGGTGCACACGTTGATTTTCTCTCTTTATCTCCCATACTATCTCACTCTAACACATACAAACTCTTATGTATTCAAAATAATCGATTTTTTTCTATTCTTATTGCATCAACAACAATAACCATATTGGGGGTGGGATTGTTATAAATCATATTAACTATTGTTTAAACTGATATGTGTCTCTATACCACCACCACCACCACCACTACTACTACCAAGGGATATGGGCAATAGTTCATACCAAGTATACAACAGCTAGTCCGCGATGGTGATCGCGTTAATCCATTGCAGATTTATGGTGTTAATCATGCAAGGATTACACGTAACCATTTCAGGCTTTGTGCTATACCTGGCTAGTTAGCCGCTTCTGTATATAAATGTGTGTGTGTGTATTTATGGGTGTGTATGTGTACACAAACAATATATCACTCAAATACCTAAATCGTTATGTATATCTCATTAATAAACTAAACTGATAAATCTGTATCTAACTACAGATATATAGATAACCTTGTTTAATGCCAATTTTTATTAAATCTAGATAGTTGGATATTTGTTGTCTTTGTTGCTCTTATGATGTCTCTTATAATTGTATAAGAATTGCAAATAAGTGCGAGAAAGATGATCGATATCCCATTGAATTGATAATAATAATAATAATAATAATAATAATAATGTGGAGGATTAGTTTCAAGATTTTTTAATAATTTCGCCGCCACTCCACTTGTAACAAATACCATCCCTTATCTGTTTCTGTTAAATGTTAACATGTCAAGTGTTTTAATGTTGTTTATTGTTAATTAATTTGTTAATTTATCGATTTTTAAATAAACAGGATGTTGTGGTGGTTAATCACACACACACACCCACTATTCCCGGTTTCTTTTTCGAGAACATCCCTCTTTTGGGATCAATACAGAAAACAGACAAAGATAGATTTATTACTGGATATATACATGCACAATTAAAAGTTAAATTTGAGACATTTTCTGAAACAAGTGTTTTAGGGGGTGTGAGAAACTAACAACTATACCAGTTTAGAAATTTCGAAAACACATGTTTACACATGTTTCATCTGTGCCGATACTCAATATTTTATGAAAAAAGAACAAATACCTGAATAAACATTGAGATGACTTTGAGATATCGCTATTTTTTTTTTGTTGGGGTATTTGTGGGGATGAAATCAGAAAAATTGATGAAAACTCACCCTAACTCGTGCTTCTGTTAGATTTGTCCACATAGCAATCTCTTCACGTGTACTCATATCTGGATAACGATTTCTAGCAAATGTTGCTTCTAATTCTTGTAATTGTTGACTAGTGAAATGTGTACGTTGACGACGTTGTCGTTTTGTTTTCTTATCATTTTTACCATCATCTGTATCAGTTGAATCAACACCAACACCAGTTTCAGTTTTAATCGGATCTGATAATGAACGGCTAGCTGTAACAACAATTTTTATTTAAAATTAAGGGTTGCAACAACAATTTAATCCATCAATATTTAAGGGAAAATACATTTTTATCAGTAGAACGTGATTAATAATTTATAATCTACCCCTTTTTCAGGAAAATTGAAGGTTTTTTATACTTTTCTATCTAACAACTGTTTGAGAAAGCTGATTAAAAATTCAGCCGTTATAAGCCCCTGAAAAGTGCCAGAAAATCTGATCGAAAGATATTGCAATTATTATTTTTGCTTCTTTTCCCCATTTCACAAACGATCGACAATATATATATATATATAGGTAGATTGGTGGCGGTAGCGGCGGCGGCTGCACTAAAAATGATGGTGGTGTAGTAATAGGAGCGAGTTCATCAAATTTTATACTTGAATACTTCCAATCTTTACGATAAATCACATAAAACCATCCCCTAACCCCATACTAAAAAAAAAATTATAATTGATAAAAATTTAATTGAAATCTTCCCTCTCTAACACGACCACTTTCTTGTGATTTATCTTGTATATGATCAAACCACCATATATATAGAAGAATATTTGATTTATCAATATTTTGATAAGAGAATTGAGAAAGAGATAGATAGATAAGACATTTTTTTTTATGGAATTGTTCCCTTTGAATTCGTACCGCCTCCTATCAATCATACTAAAAATTGACAGCTTTGCGATTGGTTTTTTGCCGACATCTTCACCTGTCAAACATTGGATACAATCAACCATTTAAAATATTTTTTGATAACAACAACAATAATAATAATAATAATGTTTATCAAATATGATGGATGATTTTTATATAAACTGTTTTTATTTGTAGTTACCGAGAATAAATTGTTCGTGTACCGTGACTCTTAAATAGCGTCATGCTACCAATATTACAATTGAAATTAGAAATTATAGTTTACCTTTACGATCTCTAGTTCGACTTCTGGCAGCTGTTGGAAATGTTAATTGTGGATGTTCCATTGTTGTTGTACCAGTCGACATACCACTATGTGCATCACGAAAATCACCGGTTTCGGCCCATACTGTAATTATCAATTTAAATACATTGCTCGGTGTCTCTTACACAAACTTCTTATTAATAAACAATAAAACAATAATAAATAAGGAGTGGATTTCTTAAACTATTATGAAACAACTGTATTTCCGCTCTTTAGTTATTTCGTTTATTTTTTTTTGAACTTTGTGGATATTTTTAGAGAAAAATTTTAATCGTTTAGAATTGGAGCACTAATCGCTTTTTTTCTCTCTCTGAAGCTTTTCTAATGCCAATAATAACAAGAAAATTTGAATTTTTATGTGTTTTTTTTTTTGGTTTACATGTAATTTTTCAAAGTTGACAAATACCCCAACATTTTACACACTAATTGGTGGATGTTAACGTTAGTTAGAGGGGTGCGATGTTGTCATCTCTAAATTGTCTTTATTTGTATGTGTGTGTGTGTGTAGTTTTTCTTCTATCTGAAAACGTTCCAAATGCACACACAAACACACACATACATAGAGATATACACACACATATACACATATGGGTGGAGATGGAAGATACATCGACTACCTTCTGTTTGCTGACGGTTTTACGAGCATGATTTATAACAAACATACAAATAGCTTGGACTGATAACCACAATTTTCGACATATTTTCTATTTAACTTTTCATTCCAAGTCTAATTTCGAATACAAAAAACAACAACAAGAGATACACATAGGAGAGCGAGAGAGAGAGATTGATCTAAATTTCAACAAATTAATAAATCAATTTATACTAATTAGTTTGGATTAACTAGTGTATGACAAGCTTAATTTGATCATAATTTGGATCACCCATTAGAAGAAGATTAACAAAAAATATAAATATATACAAACTGTTTCATCTAATACTGCTATTCAGTAATTTGTGTAAAATAAAAATAGTAGTCCCATTGATTAATAATTAATGATTTGGTGAGGCGGCAGGATTGCGCTTACTTTACAACAGTTTGTATTGAAAGTGTATGATGCTGACATTGCGGATCTATACGATTTTTGATAAAATTGTGTGTTAGTGTTTTTTGGGACTGCTATTTTTCTTCATCTTTTTCAATTTTTCAGTTTCTATACAAACCTGTCCCATTATTTTACGTTTTATATGTGTCTAATGTCTAATGTGTCTAATTCTGTAATTTGTAAAAAAAAGTAAGCAGCCAATAATTAGTGATCTGTCTAACATGGCAGGATTGCGCTTACTCTAGAATAGTTTATATTGAAAATGTATGATGCTGACATTGCGGATTTATTCGATTTTTGATAAAATTGTGTGTTAGTGTTTTTTTTTTATTAAATTAAATCACCACTGATTCGACTTAATTATCAATGGGACTGCTATTTTTCTTACGATAATTACTTATTTTTTTATTTATTATTTTACTCTTATACATATACTTATATCTAATGTAGCAATTCCGTTAGTTATTATAAGAAACGAAACAGAAAATAGCAGTGGCTTGTGTGACGTAGCAGGCAGTGAAGTATTTAGGCCTAGGCCCACGAGGCCCGGGCCTAGGGCGCCACAATTTGGGGGGCGGTTTTTGAGGTACCTAAAATTTTAAAAGCGACTAAAATTTGAAAAGTGACAGAAATTTGGAAGGCGCTGAAAAACTCAAAATTGAACGAGTTTCTGTCGATTCTGAGAACAATTTCTGTTGCCTTTTGTCTCATTGTTACTACTCAGAAATGTTCTTACGCTTCTGGCTAACCAGTTTCTCTTTATATCATCCAGCTCTAATAAAAGAAATGACGGTGGGTAGTGACAATGCTTTCTTTTATGTACCTAGTTTGCTGCCGCATAGAGTATACAGTGTAACACATTTCATCTAGGAATATAGAAGAAACTACAAGTAATAGGACAGTCTTGAAGCTAGGTACATTACAAATATTCTACGAGCTATCTCTTTTCAGTCCAAACGAAGGCTATAAGATTGTCTCAATTCTTGTAGCTTCTCGTAAGTTCCTAGATGGAATGTCTCAACCTGTATATATTTATTGACATTATAAGAAGGGCGGAACATCAGAGCAGGCCTAGGGCGGCACATCAGACTCATATCAGAGCGGGCCTAGGGCGGCATCATAACCAAATCCGCTCCTGGTAGCAGGATGACGCTTACTCTATTATGCTATTTGTATGGAAAATGTATGATGCTGACACTGCGGATCTATTCGTATGTTAGTCTTTTTATTTATGCTACCGATAGGATTGCTATTTTTTCAATTCTTTCGTTCGTATGACAAAGTTGTCCCATCATTTGTTAGATCCTGTATACAGTAGACTCCCGATTATCCGTAACCGCTTTATCCGAACTCCGGATTATCCGAAGCAAATTGTAGAATTCAACTCTCCGTTTTATCCGAAATGCGCGGATTTAAACCTCTCGATTATCCGAAACGAAATTTCATGTAAGTGCTTATTTGCAATGTACATTCATATATACCTATTGTTTTGACTAACTTGTATCACATGGCGACGTCAAGGCGTCAAAGAAAAAGACTATTCTACATTCTATGACTTTATTACATACATTGTATGTATTTTGTTAGTTGCCGTTGGTCAAGTGCGTTGTGTTTTTAATGCAACGTGAATACAAAACGAAAGAGGAAAGTGGTAACTATGACAGAGAAATTAAAAGCACTTAAATGTCTTGATGAAGAGTCGTCATTAAAAACAATAGCGACAGAATATGGAGTAAGCATCAGCACAGTGTCAGAGTGGCGAAAAAATCGTAAGGATTGCAAAATGGAACAGCGTTCTAACTAATCCTGCTCCAAACCGAAAAACTATGAAAACGAGCACACATGACAAAGTAGACAAAGCATTATATCTGTGGTTTACTCAACAACGGGCACGAGGCATTCCATTATCTGGTCCTATTGTTAAACAAAAAGCAATAGATATTAGTGAAAATATTCCGGTAGGTGAAACGCCCGAAAATTTTCAAGCAAGTGAAGGTTGGTTATCCAGGTGGAAAGCGCGTCATCGAGTTAGAGAACTTCGAGTTTATGGTGAGAAATTATCCGCAGACAATATAGTTGTTGACAGTTTCAAAAAATTACTGAGGAAAATGCAGACTGTCCTGGTCAACTATACATATAATTGTGACGAAACGGGACTATTACAAAATGATACCGGGGACTAATGTATTCCCCGGTATCATTTTCATTTGATTTTATCTGACTTCCGTTTTAACCGAAATTTCGATTATCCGAAACGAGTCTGGTCCCACCAGTTACGGATAATCGGGAGTCTACTGTATTCATATTACTTTTTCTACGTGTTATAAAAATGATTATTTAATAACAAATAGTATGCGCAAAAAATTCAACTTTATTCTATGTTGTATAGGTGTACAACTTGCTATCTGCTTAGGTTATTTAATGATTGAGCAATTTTTTGTATTTATCTGTTAAGAATAAAGGTGTCAGGTGGAAAATGTTGGCGCCAGTTGAGACAATAAATTTTTCATAAAATTGTTAAATTACAACCATACAACACACACACAGACACATACAAAAAATTGTTTAAATTTAATGTTTTTATCTATATTTCAACATTTACGAATTTTATAACTTTTGTTTAATTTAATTAAATATTATTGGCACAAATTGATAAAAATAATGATAATGACAATATCAACAAAAGACAGACAAAGATAGAGATAGAGATAGACTTGTTGTATATTTAAAACTTTAAACAAATAAAAATATTTATTTCTATTTAACAGACAAATGTCCGTTTGTTATACAATATTTAGTTAACAACAATAAAATAAATAACAAAATTTTAATAATCATGATGTTGATGATGGTTTTTTTTTTTTTTGTATAAAAACAAATAAATTATAACAATAGATGTAAATAAACCATTAAATTTCATGAAAAAAAAAAGAATTATTTGTATAACCCTCGCAAAAAGTAGATTCTTCTATTTAAAAATAGAAACCACCACAATAAATGCACAAAATTCATAGCCAACTATGTTTAAACAATAAACAAATGTTTAATCTTTTCAATATAATCCAATGACAATTATTAGGGGTGGAGGGATTTTCTAAAAGTGTTAAATATCGTAGAAGTTTATGGCAATAACACCTGGCATATAGATTTGACTGATAAATGACTTCCTTTCACAACGAAAAAAAATCAGTGGAAGAAGAGGAAGAAGGTCAGATTAAAAGCTTAGTGGACGACGTGTTATAAGAGTGACATCAGGAATCAATTCTAAACTTAAATACTAAAACTACCCTCTACTTCTAAACTAATTTAGTTGACTGCAATCAACCCAAAACAGCAAAAAAAAAACCACCCCTTATTCTAAACTTGGTAAATGCAAGGTATCAGGTGTGCTTTTAGACATCTACTAGGAAACGTGATGTTATTAGCGTTATTCTTTTTACCAAAAAAAAATTGGGCGAATTAATTCATGCGTGTTTGGGGCAATACAAAAGGCTACTACACTGGATGGCTCTTTTATTATTACAAAATCACAATCGATCAATCAATTATTGTAGATATTTTGTATATTTTCAATATATCGACGATTATAAATGGTCGATATTAATAGAGGGGTAGTTGTTATAATAGCATCATCCAATCGGAATAATTCGCTAATCTACCAAAAAATGTATAACGAAAAGAATATTATAACACTCTGTATATAGGGGTAGATCTGTCATAACCCTGTATCGACACTTGTTCAAATTCTCATACAATATTGTTTCAACCCCTAATATCGCCAGTAGACTATCGAAAAATTTTGTTAAACAAATAAATAAATGGGAAATTGGGAAATAAATCACAAAGATACCTACTTTTCTTATATATTATATATATATAGGTATATAAAACAAACTGATCCAGGATAATCTTCGATGCGCTATCAAGTTTTATACCCATAATTCCCAAGCATAATTTTAATGATCCCTTTAATCCAAAGTATTACACTTGTAAGCTCAATCTAAGAGGAATTAATGCTTGGCAAATTTCTTGTCACGCCTTCAAAACATTGTCATCTTAATAATATTACATATATTATTGTTATTTCTCAAATTATAAAAACATCGACAATTGTGGCAACGTTATTTACAATCAATTTGGGCAACGTGGATAGTTTGCACCAATCAGAAATCGTTTATTAAATGACATAACCTCAATTTTTTGCTCATATATACACACTTGACTTTATATAGTTTTATAGGGAAAATTGTTGTTTGTATGTTGATATACATATAGCACATGTTTGATATATAATAAAATCAACCCCTATTCTATCATTAATTTTCGTTATAGAAGAGTTAATAGTGCGGTGGTCAACCCCTTTCTCTATTATATTTTGGGTCTTTTAAATACAAAATAAGTCAACATCTGTCGATAAATACAAATTAATTACATTACATTGTTTAAATCACAATACATATAGGAAAGAAGGGTCTCGTATGTACAGAAATCACGGAACGATAACCTGGACGAAAAAAACCCAACCAGGATAAGTGACTATAAGGATTATCTTTAGGATAACCTTCTAGGCAACGTGTGCCATATGCGAGTGAATTCCAAATGGCATTAAAATCCTAGACGATAAAGCAAGGGTTGTAACAGACACCCTAGTTGATAGTGTTAGATCAATTTTCTTTTGTTTTGTTGGTATTGATTCCCCAAAAACGGCCAACTTGATTTTTGTGCAAAACAACGAAAAATCGACAGATTGTCGGCTATTTTTATATCTATAGGTACAGATAAATGTGCATTTACATTTAGATAACGAAAAGTAACACCTATATGTTAATAACGATCTTATCATACCTATATACAGTCGGTTATAACGTAAATGTTTACAAAAAAAATAGGATAAATCAGATAAGAGAGAAGAAATCATCGTAGTAGACTTTGGACTAAACAATTGCTACAATTCGCAATCGTTACGCCGGTTACTATAACAACTAACCATACAATACCAGCCGACTTTGATTAATTTATCAAAATTGCTACTAATATCGGATATTACGAGAATCAAGTAGCCGCTCTAAGCATTGTCTACTTTGTTTCTATGATAAAATACAATAGAGGAGAAATCATCGTAGTAGACTTTGGAAAACAATTCGCAATCGGTACCAGTTACTATAACAACTAACCAGCCTGCTTTGATTAATTTATCAAAAATTGCTGCTTAATGACGGATATTAACAAAATCAAGTAGCCGCTCCCAACACAGCCTACTTTGTTTTGATGATAAAATAATTGATTTACAATAGAAAATCGTGTGGTTATTCAAGAGAGAAGAAAGAAATCATCGTAGTAGTAGTAGGCTATGGAAAACAATTCGCAATCGGCGCCGGTTATACTTAAACAACTCAATATAAAGCCTACTATAGTGGATATTATGATAATCAAGTAGCCAGTCTCAAAGCCTACTATGTTTTTATTAATAAAATACCTATTTGATTTAGGAAAATTGTGGTAGAGTTATCGATAAAATTGATTTTAAACCAAATAATTAGATTGAAGAGATTGAAGGTGGTTGATTCATTAACTTTACAGGCTTAACCGATAATACCGGGGTTGATCCGGGTATTGAGGTAATGGCCACTTAATGCGAATTATATAGGTAGTGAGTATAGAAAAGGCGACGGGGGTAGATATAGCAAAACTACCACTATTCTATAGATACAAAAATTTTAGGTAATTGACAAGATTTTTTTTGTGTAACCTATATAATTTTATGAGGTGTGATAAATTCTACCTGATAAATTGATAAATTTATCGTTAATTAGTTATCCATAAATACACCGATATATCTGTAATAGACAGTGAAAATTAAAGATAAATGTTACGAAATTTATTGGCCACTTTAAAATGATGTTTTTATGATATTTTTTTTTTATATATACTTTCACCATTTAATTGTTTTATTACACCATAATTTTGTTGTTAATATTGCTACAAGTACTCGACAAAAAAAAAAAAATGGGCAGAACTCACCACGTTTCAATTTCTCTAATGGTTCATGATGTAATGTTGGTGTATGTGGTACAATACCATGATGATGATGATGATGATGATGATGGGCTGTTGATTCATGTTGTGTTGTTATATGATGATGACCACCACTAACACCACTACCACCAACACCACCACCACCACTACTACCAACACTAGTTAATAATGATGTTGATACACCACTCATAATACCAGTTATTGCTGAACTAACAGAAACTGCTGAACTAACTGTATCATGTAAATGATGTACTACACCACCACCACCACCACCATGTAAATCTGTATTATTATTATTATTATTACTACTATTATTATTATTATTATTATTATTATTCGTTGTTGTTACACCTGTTACAAGATCTTGTAGACATAAAGCTGGATCTGATAATGATTCCATACGTTCCATTTTCAATCACAAAATCACTGAAATAATTTAATTTAATTAGTAATTGTTTAATAAGGTAAAAAAAAATCACTGTAATATAGACAACACGAAATCACTCAGTTGAAGTTTTACCGTGTTTTTTCGTATCCACTTAAAAGATCGTAAGTAAATCCAGGTGCGCGACGTGAACAAAGACCAAAAGTCGGTTAAGTCCATGAAAAAAGGTATGGAGCTTAAAAACAGCTTTGGCCAGGTTTAGATCGGATCAAGTGAAATGTTGTATAGATATAGTATACTATAGAAGAGTATAGTAATAGTAGTAGTAAAAGAAGAAGAACAAGAAGAGAAAGAGCACGCGTCGCGACGGTATAGTCAACAGCATCGGTCTGTGAGAGCTTTGCGGCTACTAAGCCTCTGTAGCTTTCTCCTCTACATATAACCATCTTTCTCACACAATATATATATTAGCCATCTTTGTTCATCTATAGGGGGATATTAGGTATACATACACAACAATAATAATAATAACAACAAACCACCCTCAATATATCTATCTTTGTTCAATACCCAATAGAAGCTAATTTGATACAACCAACCATGACAAATTCTTCCAATCATTTGTTAGCTTATTTATTTTAATATTAATTATAAGGATTTTATCAATTTTAAACTGATAAGCTTGAAATTACACAACAAGATTGTCACGGATTTCTGGACTTTATATTAAGCGCTTATCAACAGATTTTCTATAAACTTTCAGGATTGATTTAAATGGCACAACAATCAAAAAAAAAACCCACCTGTTCCTGTTAAATCCTTAAATCACAAAATTCGCTATAATATCACAGTCTATTCGGTGGATTAAACACTAAACATACACGCACCATTTATCCGTCGGCATATCTTCATCGTACACGCACACATGCACGCATTTACGAAAAAAAATCGCAATAACAAACGACAAACAAATATATAGAGAGAAGACGACGCCGCCGACGACGACAACGACCGTACGGTAATCGTTTGGTGACTGAAATGGTTTTGTACGAAATCCTATGAAAGTATTAAAAAGTCTTAAATGCTTAGCGGATGCCGCACAGATATCGGGTTAGGACTTGATACTGTAAAGTCTCTCTAATCTGGGCCACTTCCCAACGCGGTTTAACCATAAGTCGTCTACTCTATATATCATCAAAAAACATATAGAGATCTCTACACACACGCACGCACACTCTACAACACACACACACACACACACACACAAGAGAACAGTATCAGTGTAGTAGTGATGGTGGATGATGATACTACTACTAGTAGTAGTAGTAGTGGTGGTAATGGTGGAGGAGAAGGGCAACTGTATCTACCTATGAACAAAACTTGTACACGATTACATATCCATCATTCTCTAACTAATACAGAAACTAAATAAATCTATCTTTATATATATGCATCTACATATACATATACATATTCTATATATACATGTAGTTAGACAAGACACGCCCACAAAATTTTATAATTCAAAGAGCATGCGTGTAAATGTCATGTTTCCACAATACCAAAATCATTCTATCTTTCTCTTATACAATAACAGTAATATTTGTCATCTCTGTCTAAGTTTATTGATAGTAGGTGGAGCTAAATATTCTAAAGGCGCTAAGTCAAGACAATCACTTTCAACTTATACATCTATCTTTATCTAAATATCTATCTATCTTTATGTAATTTTATTTTTGGTAGTGGAGTAGGGGGTGATTTTTGATGATTTATTGAAAAAAAAAACAAAATTTCAACCAATCAAATTAATTATTAATTCATTAATTAATTATAATCGATTTATTGATAAAATCAATCAATTTTGTTGTATTTATATATATAGAGAGATAATAAAAATTGACTTGTCAATCAAATTCAACAAACAACAACAACAACAATAATAA
>JAZBGY010001335.1:0-23845 GCA_037414755.1 Lydus trimaculatus | reverse complement strand
GATTGAATACAATGAATCGAAATATTGCATGGATTTATTTATTAGGAATATGAAGATGCTGTATGACAAGATGGAAATGTCGTCAATCTTTCAAAATACTGACTGAGAGTAATAAACTTACTATTGAATCGGTGTCAGGGCATTAGGGATATGCCAGAATAGGAGCTATAGCTTCACTCATAGATCCGGAGTCATTCTGTGGCACACATAAGCAGAAAATCTGTGCGGGTGGTAATGAAGCAGGAAAATGCTTAACTGGAAACAGCGTTCAAGAGAAAAGTTTATTAACTATTTTCCTAAAAATGCTAGAAAGCTTCTCGACCTAAGTAGGAACGTAGACTGCTGGTAGCGGAGCTATTAACTGGGCACTGCCCAATAAAATATCTTTTCAAAAAACTGAACAAAGCGGACTATGTGGATCAGACAACAAAACATCGGAACACGTCTTATGCAAACATGACGCACTGGCTTACGTAAGACTGACCCACTTGAGCAGCGTGATTCTATCGCCTTCGGAAGTTGCGAAGAGGTCTCCCAGAAAGATGGTTAGCTTTGCTAAAAGAATATCTTGCCTGTAATATCAATAGATGGAGGGTTAGGAACAATAGATCAACTGTGTTCGCACTTCAGGAAGGCTAAAGAGACCAAACAACCCCTATAGTCTATATATCTCTCTATCTGAGACGATAATGGAAACAATTATCATAACATAAGCGATAGGGAATTAGGGTCCGAAAACTCGGTGGTCATATTCTTGTTCAATATTAGAAACAACACACTTACTCCGTTTTGTTACCTTTTTTAATTAGCTACAAGAGTATTTCTACTACTAAATATATAATAATGGATTCTGGACACACAGCCTGTTTGGCCTAAACTAAACATCCTGAAGATAGACGTTTTCGAAAGAAAGTAAAATGTAACTTTACGCAATAATTTACCTTAAGAGACTATTCGTGTGCGATGTCTGCAAAAGGGGCTAACGAAACTTCACTTTGGAATTTGTATAATTACCCTCTTCCGGAACTGTGAAATGCGTCTTCAGCGATTTCAGGACATTTCCACTTGTTGTTAGTCCGCCCTTTAGGTTTAATTCAGATATAAGGGTGATACACCCGGTTTATATAGTGTGATTTTTTCATATGTTTTGTGTTTCTTTGCAGTTTTAATACAGCTTTAAATAGGTTTTCTTAACATTTATTGAACCAAATATTGGACATCCTACATTCCTATAGAATTAAAACATCCTCTATCCTTTAGATCTATATGTTATCGTTATGTGAAAGAATTGTACCGGAACCGATGGAAGGATTTACCAGGGCTCAATTTCGCTATTGGCGGCCCTGGATACAAGAGAATGTGTTATTTAGGTAATTTGAAATGAAAAACATCAACAATTGTAAATTTGTATATTTTTAATATTTGAAATAATTACAAAAATGTGAAATATAAAATAGAAAATATAAAATAACGAAGGAATGAATACAAAAAAGTACAAAGTAAAAAATACAAAACAAAACATGGATAATAAGGAAAAGTTCAAAGCTTCATAGAAGTCTTTCCTTTGATATTCTCCATTTAAAAATCAAAATATAAAATACTAATTCTAAAAAGAACTCAAAACGCAAAACGAAAAACACAAAATTCTAAACTAGTTGTCTAACAGCACTAATATACGTATAGTGTCTGTTAGCACACAGTCGAGTTCAGACTCGCCCATTTAACACAAATATTTTTTTTTTCACTTTTTTTCACTTCTTTTGTTCCATTATATGTTGTGTAAGTGTTTGGTTAAATACAATATGGATGAAGTTATTCATGAAATAATTTGCCATCAATCGTAGAGAATGTACTTCAAAATTGGGTTGAAGTTGAAAGGATGTATTACTTCGGAGCCAGCCGAGGCAGTCATTTGAGTAAAATTATTTTCCATAATTAATTAATACGAAAATATACTTTTTCCAATAAATCAATAAAATCTAGAGACCATTGAACATTATTTCTTTTATAGCAGTTTCTACAAGAAACCATCCGATGCTCCTCTTTTCTTTTGTGACAACACCTTCTTTTGATCGGTTATTGTCTGAGGGACTACCATCCTAAAATTATTATTAGAATAAATAACAATCGGACAAAACACTCGAAACCTTCAATTGTTGTGTACAAAATAATAATTGTGTACAAAATTTGATAGTGTTATCATAGATACTAAAGTGAATATGGTTTTACACTTACATTTTCTATTTGGCGGTGGGAGTTTTGGTCGGCTTCTAATTGAAGTCCTTCAACTTCGAAATTTCCAAACGTAGCATCTAATTGCAGTTCTTCCAATTGAAAATTTCTGATTGTATTATGAGCAGCATCTAGCTGAATCCTGAAAATAAATAATTTTTTCTTTTAATTCGAATAAATCTCTAAAATGGGATCAAATATTACTTTAAACGTTCGTTGTCTCTTCGTACTTTTTCTATAATTTTCTTGTTCTTTTTGAGGTTTCCGTTTTTTTGTCTAATCTGTTCATTACAGATCTTCAGCTGTTGCTTGAGTTGTACATTTTCATTTGTACATCTCATTAGTGACATTTTCAATGTCTTCTTTTCAGCAATTAAATTATTACATACAGAGTGTGGTTGCTGTTGTAATTTCCGGGCATTTTTATCACCCTTCCCTGTCAATTTCAAATTGGAAATCCCCTTGATTTTCTTTGACAATAATTTATAATATCTCTTAGTTTCAGCGAAACGCAAATTGTCCTGTGTTTCTTTTTTCATGTTGTTTCTTCGATTCAGGTATGTTGAGATTAAAAACCACACACCCGAAATAAAATACCATATCAAAGTACATAGCTTTGACCATTTTCCCCAAAATATATTTATTTTATTATAATATGGTAGACAGACATCTACCAAATCTGAATGAAATAATTTTGATTTATTATTTAACAAAAATTAGGAAAATTAATGTAAATTACATTGTAACTGCTCCTTCCGTAAAACGGTTCCAAATGCATCATGAAAATATTGCAGTATCCAATGTAAACTTGAGGTACTGATGAATGTTTCGCCGCCAAAATAGATAATTATGCCGATTACCAATGGCACAAGGAAGAAAACTAGTCCTCGGTACTGTAATTAGGTAAGTGTCATTCATATATTTTTTATTTTTCAAATCACTTGAGCTCTGGAAAACTTACCAACAAGTTCTGTAAATCAATCAACTTCATCTTAAGGTTTTTTTTTTCAATTCAAAAATTATGGAAATTATTTTTTGACCAAGTGCCAATTTTTGACACAATTTGCAAAAACAATAGACACAATATCACAGAGCTATTGTGTGTATCAATAAATTGTTCAAATTTATTCTCAAACAAGCCAGTAATAAAAATTCACTTTTTATTAGACAGCTTTTTCTAGAAAATATAAAATAACAAATTGACATAAATTGTTGCCATTGTAACTGACACATACGGCCTAAGCCTTAGCACACTGAACGGATCAAACGTTTTCTCTATTGGTTTTAAACATGATAAATCTTCACTTGATTAAAACGTTTCATCCGTTAGTCGTTAGATGTAAATCAAACAGAATAATCGTTCTATAATGAAACAATTGAATTCATAAATGTCACTTTCTGTAAAAAAAAGTATAGACGGTGGTACCACTAAAGGTTTTTGAAGTGGATAATTGTGATCTGATATCATATAGAATTAATTTTAGGAATTATCTGTTATCATTATAGGTTCCAGCAATGTAACCTAATGCATTTGTACCTAACTATGTGGTTCGAAGGCGGAAATTTAAATTTAATTGAAAACAAATGCGGCAGTAATTTACCTCACGATCAGTTTAATCGCTCCGTTGGTTGATTTGAATAAAATTCTGAAAAATTGATGAATTGTTGAGTTTTTTTATTTTTTTTTGGTAAATCGAGTGAACAAATTGCCCACAAATTCATACAAATGTCACAGAATAAATAAACGTTGCTTGGCGATTGTTTTTAAAAAACTGCTAGATTTATTAATTTATTCCTATCTTCTAATGGGGCTACCAATTGAAAACTCAATTTAATATCGTGGATCATTTTAGTTATTAAGACTATATCTGCTGTGTTTTCCCTTCCTTCCTTCCTTCCTGTCTCCTGTTCTCCATCCCTATGTAAATAATTGTTAAATGACATCGTTGCAACTCTAACGAAGACTATAAACGAATGAATGGTGTCTAATCAGGTTCTTCAGTTCACGCACCTGTCTAATTGTAAGAAGGCATCTATAGTGTCAGCGGCTGTCTGATTCATATAAATGGCCTTTCGGAATTAACGTACCAAATTAGGACTCCTAATATTGACACTATTGTCTTTATCACTTTTGATATCAACTTCTTGAAGAGAAACCCAAAAAACTGTATGAAAACACAAAAAAATACGGAGAAAAATCACTTTCGGTGCCACAAGCGTAACGAGAGCTTATTTATAATCTGTTTGCCTTAGAAACTAGATCCTGTGTCTCGAATATTAAATGATTTAATTTGCGAAATGGATATATGAGTTTTTGAACAGTTTTTCGAATACCAGTCGGAGTCAAACAAACTTTAGCCGAGTATCTTTTATGCTGTTCACAGTTTCGGATAGCATTGGAACAATGTAAACTGAAACATGAAAAACGTTCGTGATGCCATTACGAGAAATATTCGACATAATTTTGGTTGCTCGTTCTATCAAAAGAGATTATTTACTTCTGAATTATAATTGCTGTTGTTATTAAGGGAAAATCGTGTAATGTGGATTACCTAAAAAAAAGATATAATAACTCTTTATAGACTTAACAGAAAGTAACGTCCATTTACAGTCAATTGAGAATTGGTTTTATCTAAACACATTCACGAATTTAAAAAAAATCTAGATATGAAAGTATGTGTAATTTGGACTTCTGTCGTGTAATTTGGTCCAAATGCTTTACAACCATCTGTTTTTTTTTCACACTATTTCAACTAAACATTTGATGATGTTTCAATCCATCTGAGTGAGCTAACGACGCGGATATTGTTGGAAGAGGTAAAGAGATCAAAGAGGTGCGTAAAGGTGGTATGTTTGCTGATTTTGAAGAATGCACTGCTGTTGAAGATTTACAGGTTGTGATAGGATACGGCGCCTAATAATAAAAAGTGAAAGGAAAGCGAAACAGGTGCCTCCTAAACTGCAACCAATAGGGAATTATTTCATATCATTATTATTTGTAAATGTGGGTAAATGAAAGTCGTGCCCGGTTCATCCGTATTCATATACACAATCTGTCCGGAATGTCCTGGTCGTGCTGTATCTACCGATAAATGACTTTCAGCCTTTGCTTGTGGTGGATTTTCTCTAAATAAACTATCTTAATGATGATGATGATGATGATGGTGTTGTTGTTGTTGTTGTTGTTGTTGTATACCGTAATTTTGATTAAAATCAGCCGATATTAGATCCGTCTCTGAAATGTTTTTGTTACGATTCCATTGATTCTGATGACGTAACGTAAACCGCTTTGTTGCATTACAGCCAATGGTATACGTGCACTACCCTATATATTGTAGGTAATTCAAATAAATTAAAATGAATCACAAATAATTTTGATATAATTATGGTGCTCTACTTGCATTGTTGTAACAGGTTCTCTTATTTAGGTATGTCGTAGATTAGTTAAAACTTAGCTACTGCTCTAAGGTACCTACTGTTAAAGTACTGGCTATTTGGCCTTTTGTATGATATCATTGATAACATAATTTTACTAGCAAACTAATGTTTCTGAACTGATGGTAGAGTTTGTGAATGTGATATCCTTAATTCCCATTTATATCAGATGTCTTATGTAAAGGTGTAATTTCTGTAGTTGTACATTGAGCCACAAAGACATTTTCTGAGTTTAGAGGTAGTATTCTTTAACAGTGGAACAACTCTTGTTAATCACTTGGAAATGAGAATATCAGAATCTTGGATAATCTTCAAGAGTAACTATGAATTTTTCCAATTTCCATGTAACCTACAAGGACATTTCCACTTACTGTTAGCCCGCTATAAAATGAACTTCAAATGGAGGGCTTGACTTAATATTGCCTTAAATATTTTAATCGACAGGCAATTTACATTCGCCACACCAATCGCCAATAAATAATCAATTAGAATTGAATTTAATTTATAAAATTCTTAAAAACCATACGGAATTTGTACGGAATTCAATTGGAATGTACAAATCGTACGAATTTCCAAAGAAGTTTACTGAGAATCTGATACATTTTGACCCAAAACGACAGCATCAACCATCTGTACGATTATCAGTAATTATATTCATAATATCACATTTTAAAATGGATATTTTGAGGATCATAAACTAGCCCGGCGCCTCCACCATTTTTATATCATAAATCATAACCAACTTTCTTGTTTTATTTTATAATGATAAACATATTGATAGTATGTCGAAGATCAATTACACTTTACTGCATCCAATTCTAGAACAGTTAAATATAGCAAAACAGTACACATTACGTAGATTTTGGGGTAATTTCAATCGAACAACTGGACTCTTCAATGATGGTATGTTACACGATTTACAAACTGAAAAAGCTGATATTGGTGGTACTTGTACTATACCAACAATGGAACGTTTTGAAATTGTTTTATCTTATTCAATGTATGCACCGAATAATTTACGATTCATCCTACGTGCACCACCATTATCATATGTTGAAAATATTGTAACATTACCATTTCAAACAAACGTATGGTATGCTTGTTATACAATTGCAATCATTATATTAGTTGTAATGTATATTATAATCATATGGGAGATTAAATCGCAGCATTATTTTGAAGAAATCGGTGATTCGAGGAATTTCCTAAATTATGATTATGTCAATTTAGAATTTTCCGATATTTGTGTATTACAATTAGATGTTGTAACACAACAAGGTGTAGAAATCGAACCGAAAAGTTATTCAGGACGTATAGCAACATTCACAATATTATTAGCATTAATGTTCTTATACACATCGCATTAAGCAAATATTGTAGCATTATTACAATCAACATCTGATAGTATTAAAACAGTTGGTGATTTACTCGAATCTAATATCAATTTAGGTGCTGAAGATGTCGTCTACAATCATTACCATATGTCGGTAATCATCGGTTTTATTAGACATAATCTTGAGCAGCTGATTTATTTTTGCGATTTTAGAGAGATCAAGATCCGTTACGTAGGAAATTGTATTTCAAAAAAGTAGCACCAGTACGACAACGTGCAAATTTCTTTAAATTAGAAGAAGGTATCAGGAAACTGAATTCTTTGCATTTCATTCGGATGTGTCACCATGTTATGAAATTATCAAGCAAACCTTCTGTTATATATGTGGCAAAGTCGTAAGAAAATTGTCAATCCGAACGATACAGAAATATACGCAATATATATCGAGTTTTCATAATATACATTTTGTTTTTGATTAAGTTAGTTTTTGGTTTTGAATAAATTGTTAATTTGGTAATATAATTTCAATTGATTTATTTAAGTGGTCATACTTAAAATACATAACAAATTGGCGACGAGTCGGTAAGAAATTACGCTGGGAAGAGAGTGCATAATTTAGCGTGGGCTGTGGAAAATTACAGGTGATTACGGAAAAAAAATACGTACAAATTACAAATCAAAGAGTGGAAATTTCATCCCCTTGTACCGTTTTACGAAACCTATTAGTCAGGGGTGTCCCTTAACCAACAGTCGTGATAGCCCTCTCGGCATTTCCTCGAATCCTTCCAAAATTTTCCTTAAGTATTACTGTCACGTGCATTTTTCGTTGTCGGAGGAAAAAAAAAGAATTTCGTCGTTACATTACACACGTGATATACAAATCAAAAAAATAAATACGGAATGGAAGAGTTAATTACACAATTTACGCAGTTCGTAAAAGCATTCCAGGAATCACAGAAGAAACGTTTGGAACAAAAACATGTGGAAAAATTGCAAGCATACGATGAGAACAACGTATCATTTGATACATATCTACAACGATTGGAAAATCATTTGTCAATGATAAAACTGAATTATAATAATGATGATGAATCTGAAAACGATAAGCTACGAGTACAACTACTAATAAACTGTTTAAGTCCGAAAATTTATCAAACTTTAACCAAATTAACTGCACCAGAATTGCCAAAAAGCAAAACATACAGGGAACTTATTCAATTACTGAAAGATCATTTGTCACCTAAGGCAAGTGAAATAGCTGAACAGCACAAATTTACACTACGACTTCAACATGAAGGTGAATCCATAGCAAACTACGTGGCTGAACTAAAAAAATTAACTACAGATTGCAAATTCATTTGCCCTTCATGTCAAGCTTCTACAACCGATATACACTTACGTTCACAATTCATACGGGGAGTACGAGATAGTCACATGAGAGAAAGGATGTTACAAAAAAGTCCGAAAGCAACATTTGAAGAAGTTACGAAATTAGCGTTATCAATTGAAGCGTCCAAGAAAGAAAGCAATCAAATTCAATCAAACTCAATAAACTCAATTTAAAAAAAAAAAGAGATTTACACCCAATACGAGTCCCAGGAAAAATACAAGAAATTTTGAAACAACAAAAATCCAACAATTACTGGGAAAATGCTTTCAATGTTGCCGACCTGACCACAGAGCCAACAACTGTCCAGCAAAGAAGTTGACATGTAAGAAATGTGGGAAAACAGGACATCTACAAAAGGTCTGTTTGAAGAAGAATACACCCAGAGCAAATACGCAGAAGAAAATCGATATTACGGAGAGTGATTCAGGCAGCTTCAGCGAAGAGTCTGACACAATGAATACGATTGGACTGGTGAGTTCACCGATGAATTCATTAAGTATGGGAAAAATCATGCTACAAGTACAAATTGAAAAATCAAAATTACAAATGAAACTCGATACAGGAGCAGCAGTGTCGACAATGTCATACAAGCAATTCAAACAATTACTTCCCAAGAAGAAATTAGAAGCGACCAATATCAAGCTACGTACATACACGGGCCAAGAAATAATACCAAAGCAGGGTCGATGTACAGTGAAAATTAAACACGAAGATCAGATTGCTAATGCGAATTTATACATATTACCAATGGAAGTTGAACCAATTTTTGGACGGGAATGAATACGCCTAATTAAATTAAATTGGAATTCAGTACAACAAATTGAAACCATACAAGGAAGAACTCCAGATGAATTATTACACCGATTAGAAATTGTGCTTGAACGATTACAACAAAATGGACTTCATGTGAATAAAAAAAAATGTCGTTTCTTCGAGAAATCAATTACTTACCTCGGACATAAAATTGATGAAGAAGGCCTACATACTACAGGTGAAAAGGTGGAAGCTATCAATAATAGTCCTAGACCGAATAACGTTAATGAATTAAGAACATTCTTAGGATTGGTTAATTACTACCAACAGTTTTTGCCAAACTTGTCATCCAACCTTCATCCACTTAACGCACTGCTACAAAAGAATGAACCATTCAGATGGAACATGAAACACGAAGCGGCATTCAAACAAATTAAGGCTGAAATTACTAGCGCTAGAGTACTCACACCATTTAACAACAGCTTACCTTTAATACTGGCAATCGACGCATCACCAACTGGAATCGGAGCAGTATTATCACATAAAATAGTAGATGGTACAGAAAAACCTATTGCTTTCGCGTCAAGGTCATTAACCAAAAGTGAGAAAAATTATAGTCAGATAGATAAAGAAGCAACAGCAATTGTATGGGGAATGAAAAAATTCTTCCAATATTGCCACGGAAGGAAATTTACCTTAATAACTGATAATAAACCTCTTACAACGATTTTTCATCCTCATAAAGAACTACCTGCAACTTCAGCAATTCGACTGTTACACTATGCAAACTTTTTATCTGGTTTCGATTATGAAATTCAATATAAGAAGACTGAACATCATGGGAACGCTGATTATTTATCCAGATCACCATTACAAAATTACGAAGAAAAATAAATTTTCACAGATGATGAAATCTTTCAAATCAACCAAATTGAATACCTACCAGTGACACAGAAAAGAATTAAAGCAGAAACTCGAAAAGATCCTGTATTAAGAGAGCTTTACTTAGCAACATATGAAGGTAAAAGTCTACCACCTGGATACAATCCAAACGAAATAACTATACAAGATGAATGTTTATTAAAAGGAATACGAGTTATTATTCCGAAGAAATTACAGAAATTGATACTAGAAGAGCTTCACCAGGCTCATACAGGAATAGTACGTATGAAAGCACTTGCAAGAAGTTACGTATGGTGGAAAAGAATAGATAAAGATATTGAAGACTTAGCAAACTCTTGCTTAAATTGCTGCAAAGTAAAAAACAACCCATCTAAGATAACTATTCATCCATGGGAATTTCCAACCGCACCGTGGACAAGATTACATCCAGACTATGCTGGACCATTCCATAATACAATTTTTTTAATTCTTGTTGATGCTTATAGTAAATGGTTAGAAGTTGTACCAATGAAATCAACAAACTCAGAAAATACAATTGAAATCTTACGAGAAATCTTTGCAAGATTTGGATTACCGTTGACCATTGTAACAGATAATGGAACCCAGCTGAAATCGTATGAATTCGAACAATTTTTAAAATCTAATGGAATGAACCACAAAGTAACAGCTCCATATCGTCCTGCAACAAATGGCTTAGCTGAGCGGAATGTACAGACGGCTAAACAAGCATTAAGAACAATGGAAAACGAACCAGGTGATCTCAAATTAAAATTATGCAGATTTTTGATGGAATACAGGAAAACACCTCATGCTACGACAAATACAAGCCCAGCTGAACTCATGTTTAAAAGAAATATTTGTTCCAGATTAGATTTAGTTAGAAGAAATTTACCAGAAGAATTAAATGAAAAGAACATTTCAGATGAAATTAAGAAAAATGAATTCGACTTAGGGGAGAAAGTGCAAATAAGACAATATATTAATAAAGACGAAAAATGGAATTTCGGAAGTATTACTGGAAAGCAAGGCTTACATTACGAAATCAATGTAAATGGACAGAAACATAGAAGGCATACGGACCAGATAAGACCTACACAAGCTCAAGATAACCAACCGTTAAACCCTTATGAAAGAGAAATTCTACAAGAACCAGTACCAACTTCTATACACCAGCCTGATATAGAAGAAGAAGAAGAAGAAGTTGAACACGAACCCCAAAAGAAGGAGAGAATTGAAAGTATTCCTGCTACAGTACCCCTACGCCGTTCTATTCGAATAAGAAGACCACCAGAACGACTCGACCTCTGAAATTCAACCCCAGGGAGAGTGTTATATATGTGGCAACGTCGTAAGAAAATTGTCAATCCGAACGATACAGAAATATACGCAATATATATCGAGTTTTCATAATATACATTTTGTTTTTGATTAAGTTAGTTTTTGGTTTTGAATAAATTGTTAATTTGGTAATATAATTTCAATTGATTTATTTAAGTGGTCATACTTAAAATACATAACACCTTCCATGAACATGAAAAGTGTAGTTTTAGAGAGATCAACTTTTTAAACATGGAATTTCTACCATGTTTACCGCTTGTTCGGAATTCATCATATAAAGAGATACTTAAAATTGCGTTCTTATTCTATTTAAAAATCAAAATCTTGCTTCAGTCTTTTTGTTTTGTAAAATCTTTAGGTCGAAAAAGGTATGGGAATCTGGAATAAGTGATTGCATAATTGAGCGTCTTTCTAATAAAAAGCCACGTTGTGTTGGTCAGGGTGGCAGTTTTATGAGTGTTGGACTACAAGATAGTTATTTTTCTTTTGTTATGTTCAGTCTGGGGATGGTTCTATAATTAATTCTATTGTTAATAGAGACAATATTTAAAAAATACGAACCAAAGATTATAAGGAGGAAGAGAGGGAGAAATTTCTTTAAAGAAATAGGTTTAGTTCTCACAATTACACAAAGGTAGTTGAAAATAAACAAAGAATAAAGTGAACTTTTTATTTTATTTATTGATCTACGCCTAATAACGCTACAATCGAAACTCTATAAAATATTGTAAATACTGCAATTCATTGCCAGGTAGTTCAAGTTCTTCAAAACTACACCAACCGACAGTTGTTTCTTGTAATTAAACCCATAATTTACTCAATATAAAAAAATCTTTCCCCTTTAATTTTAGTTTTTATTGTTTTTATAAGATGGTCCCTCCGTTTTCGTCTTTTAGTGTAAGAATTATTTCTCAAATTTCAAAACAATTGTAAAAGAACATAAATTTTGTTAAAACTGATAAAATTAACCTGAAATTCACGTAGATTTACAGTAAAAACACAAAAATTGCAACAATATAACCAACAACAAGTACGACAATAGCTGGATAACAATCAACCAAACCCACATTAACGAATGTACTGCCTCTCGACAAACATTGCGATTTTTTCGTATAAATCAAACTGATTTCTCTAATTTGAATCTCACTTTCTTGTATCTGATGCAGACTTTACCGGCAAACATATTTTGAAAAAGGTAAAAAATAAAAATTGAATAAAGCGAAAATTACCCAACTTTCAACATTATCTTGTACAAAGAATTCTTCTGTATAGCCAACCATGGATCAGAGACTTGTAAATATGCAATTTCGTGCAAACCACATTTCTCATTCTCTTCGAAAGTCTGCAAGTTTTATAATAACCTCTAATAACGTATAATGCATTGGAAACGAGATATTTGCAAAAAAACGATTTTAGTAACCTTTGACCTCGAATATCTTGACTCGCAGACACAAGATTATATGCGACTTTTGTGTAAGTCATTAGAACGTCGAAATATACGTTTATGCAAAAATTTAGCTTTCTGACTTTCATTCCGAGGTTCACCCTTTATTTCGCCTTATTTGACTATTCTAAATTGTTTTTCCGCAAATTGTACGATTTTGTAAACAACATCAAAAAGCTTGTATTAAACCATCACGATTCACAACATTTGTAAATCTTTTAAATTTTTCATGAGAAGCTGCATATTCATGGTTAATCAAATTATCTTTTCTGAAAAGTAATATTTCAATGCAATAATCACATGTTGACCTTTGTCCAAATCTAAATCAAAATTATGCATTTTTTCAAAATCAAATAATCAATTAATCTCTTACTATAATTATAATTTATATAAATTTCATATTGGATCTGATGATGGGGAATATTCCCTGAAACATGTAATCCTATTACTACATGAAATATGTATGGGACATCTAACTTTGAAATTTTTTTTTTACAATTTGCAAAATAAAGTATTTTTTAATTAAAATTGTGGGTAATAAAATTATAAATGTATAGAGAAATAATCTGGGAAGGAAGAGGCCCCAAAATTTGTTTGCCTAGGGGCCCCCATAAGGGTTAATCCGGCACTATGAGGAATTATCATTTACCAACGCCATTTACTTTCATGCGTGGAACAGAAACAGATAACCGTCAGTATCGTTCCGTCTCACTCCCTCCGCCTGGAACAGTTTATATGCCTCTATTGCTTGGCCGAGGCCGTTCCAATTAGCACAGTTAGTATACATTTCACTGCTGGGCGATGATGCGTCAGTCAGTCAGTCAGTCAGGACCGTCAGGATATCTATATATTTAAAGCGCAAGGCGTTTTCTTGCGTAAGTCCGCTAGCCTCTCCTACTGAACCGATTTGGATGATTTTTTTTTTAATTGAAAGCTCATAGATGTGTCATCAAGAACATATTTATAAGAATATCGTATCTTTGTATGGTATATTTCGAAGTAAACCTTTTTTGGTAGAGGGCTGGGAATAAAATAAATAAATTCAATTGGAGCGGTAACCATGATTACTGTATTCTATACATTCGATCAGGGCTGTATCTGAGGGGGTTTTTGGGGATTTGAGTTCCCCTCCCCCACCGAAATGCTAAATAAAGCATATCGTATATCGCTATTTCATGAAGAGGAAATTGGCGAAAGTTTTTACAACCTAACATTACTGACACACGTTTTGTCAGCGATTTTTCAAACTTATCCCGAAATTTTCTTCTACATACGGCCCTGTATTCGATCATATTCTATACAAAATTTTCATTATGTCGAGTTTCGATAGGTTTCAACTAGTACAGTTTTATACCGCAAAAACCTTCGAAATAAGTATAGCTAAAGTCATGTTAGAAGATCTTTCTGGATAGATGCGCAGTGAACTCTTGGTAATCGGGGGTAGGAAAAACAAACAATTTTGAGATTGTAGTGGCGTTCTGTGTTCTATATTACATGTTACAAAAAAAACTGTGTATGAATAATTAATCTAATTAGATTATCTAGATCTACAGTGGAATAAAATTCAATTATTTTTAAATTTATTGTGTGATATTCGTAACAATATTTTATATGCATATAGAACATTGCGACAAGTAAATACGCTTTGTGCTGCCACTGTAGAGTTTTTCCGATAGTAAGCGAGGTTTATAGGAGATCTTCTAAGACGACTTTAACTATAGTTTATTATGATTGTTTATGTTATGTAATTTTGACATGAAAAAAATGACGATAGACGATGTTAGCGCTACGAAGTGAGGTGGCCTCTACTATTACTCACATCTAACTAACATGCATGAAAGAAAAACAATGAACACAAGCAATCACAAATGCTCGAACAGAAGCAAATAAAGGTATAATTGTTTAGATTAAACCCTTTTGGCTATTATGTAAGACATCTTGATGGTTCTATCGTAATTTAGTCATTAATTTTTGTTATCAAAAATACTAGATACGAAGAAATGCTGAACAACCTAGTATTTTTCATTTCGTTATAAATGTTGATACTTAGATTAAAAGATTGTTTGGTAAATCTATTTTTATTTAATTACGTGTAACTTTATCTGTTTTTTATATATATTTATGTTGTGTATGTGTACAGAAATTACGCAGGTTCGAAAATTAACAATTATATCGTAACGACAATAATTGAAAAATACACAATCAGAAAATATAGATAATACAATACTTTTAAGAAATTTCAAAATTAAACGTAGTCTTGCACCAACAGCCATTTATGTAATTCTTTTCCTGTTACGAACTCCATTTCTCAACGCTATCTCTATTTTGTTGCTGTACATATATATAACAATTTATTTATTTATTTTAGTATTTTAGGCCTATAATGTATGTTGGATTGCCTATCTACAAGAATGTTTATGGTGCTACAAGTACTCTGCTCTCAAATATACGTCAAACTACTATTTACCGCTTACTGATTGGCTAGGACATGGAAATTGATCCTGAGGTCCTGAGGGTGTATTCTTTATACAAAATTTCATGACGGTAGGTCAAATAATAGCCAAAAGGGTCTAAACTGAACAATTATCCAAATAAATTTTCACATGTTCGCTATCTTTTGCTAAATTCCATTTTCTTGTTGAAATAGACAGTGTCAACTGACTTCAATATTCCAGCTATGTATAGAGTTCATTGCATCGATTTGGGGATTTTCTGATTTTAATTTAGTAACTTTTAGTTGTCAACTGTCATCTGTCATTATTATCTAGCGAATAAATCTGTTATTTTTTTGATACAAAATTTTCCTTATTTTCCATTGATTTTTTAATCGAAGAACCGGAAAATAGTTTATCCAAAAATAGACGTACAATAGAATAATGTTTAAGTAAGCATATTATTTGGTAAATATTTGTTGTTTTTTTTTTGTTTAATTACAACTTACACCACCCCTTTTTGTGACTTTTTCAGAATTAGCAAATGAATTGAATATTTTTATCATACGTTTTTTAAATAACGTTAAAAATAGGTAAACATAAGCGTAAATATAGTACAAGAGCAACAATGACACGTCCACCAAACGAACAAACACCAACTGTAAAATTGGTGGTTGTTGGTGATGGTGGTGTTGGTAAAAGTGCTATTACAATACAATTTTTCCAACGTTTATTTGTTACTGATTATGATCCAACAATTGAAGATAGTTATTTACAACATGTAGAAGTTGATGGTCAATGTTGTATTCTAGATGGTAAATTTTCTATTAAACAATTTATTTTTCAATATTAATTTATCTATATTTTTTTGTATAGTCCTTGATACAGCAGGTCAAGAAGAATTTAGTGCAATGCGTGAACAATATATGCGTAAAGGTGATGGTTTTCTATTAGTTTATTCTGTAACTGATAAAAATAGTTATGAGAATATAACGAATTTTTATACACAAATTCTACGTGTTAAAGATCGTGATACTTATCCAATGTTATTAGTTGCAAATAAAGTTGATTTAGTACATTTAAGAAAGATAACAGAGGAACAAGGTAGAGAATTGGCACATAAATTAGGTATACCATACATTGAAACTAGTGCTAAAGATCCACCAGTTAATATCGATGCTACATTTCATGAGGTAAATATTTTCAATAATTCAAACTACACCTCTATACAAAAAATTGATTGCTTTTATTATTTATTAATCGATAGGTAGTACGTATTATACGTAATCAACCGCAACCAGATCATGATAAATCGAAAAAGAAGAAATTGGCCAAACTTGGTAAATGTGTCATTCTTTAAAGAAACTGCTTTTTATTGGTTTATAATAATGAAAAATAAAAGAAAAAACAAACGAAAATATTAACTAAATAGCCTAATAGCTTTAAAGTTCAAGTGTTCAATGTTATATGTGTTATTGATGATGTTTTTATAATTATTGGAATAATTTGTTTAAAGAAAAGCCAAAGTTTATGTTTGTTCACTCTTATTTTTTTTTCTTGATTATTTGAGGACCAAAATTGCTCACTTGTTGGTTCTTAAATTTTAGGAAACAAGGCACTAATTCTATTATTGTTTAGAAAACCAAAAAAATAATAATAATAAAGACAATATTGTGATATTTTGTAATTTTTAAAAATCGATAGATAACAAACAGGAAATACCATATAAATCAAGATGGAATTGTTAGATTTGTTCCTGATTAGATTATTTTTATTTTGTAATCTACGTAGATCTGTGATTGTAAATTTAACAGGTTACGCACAATTTGATTTGAAAAAACGACATTTCATCAGTATATCAGACGAAAGAATGGCTTCAAATTACTTCATTTGGAAATTTTTTATACTTGTCTATTTAAAAAAAAAGAAAGAAAATGTAACCGTTTTTCGTGCATGTATATTCAAATAAAGTTGACTTATTTGGAAGATGCTACTGTTTTCGAAACCTGACATCTTGTCAATCCCGTTTGAAGTAGTTCTTCAAAAAAAAAAAACAATAAAATGGTGCCTAAGCAATATTCCAGCGTTAGTAACATCCTTGTAGCTAATGGCAAAACCCGATGTCAACCTCTGCAAATGTAGCAATATTGAAGCAGAAATAGATTCAGTTGTCAGTTGTTGTACAGCAGTGTCGTATTAAGCACAAGGCACACGTCTAAGGTGGCCCCGAGCTTGGTCTCCCGTTTAGGATGCTCAGAACTCAGGAGCTTCTGATTATGAGTGAAAAGCGTCCGTTCTAATAATTGCATAATCAAAAATGCACTCCTAACAATTTTGAATTAAATTGCATGCGTACGTTTTCTATTTTTAGAGTCCCGCAATCTTCAGCGCTTAGTGCTCCGTTTATTCTTAATACACCACTGCACAGTTGCAAAAGAATTGTTAAATTGCGGACTGTTTAGCTCGATAATTAATCTTGTTTTTAGCTACGGAAAGCCTTACATACTTGAAAATTCAAATACCACTGCTGTAACGTTTCAAAGCTCTCCTGCGGAAGTATACTTGCACGCAACATTCATGTTTATATTTTTTTGAATAAATCAAATCAATAAACAGACTTATTGTTAGATATTCACGGTTTATTTGAATTATTTAAAATGAAAATATTAAATTATTTAGAAAAATTCCATCCCTCGTTGATCTCTGTGAACAGTTGTCAGGACAACGAGCATCTACATGCGCGCATTTAATGCTGAATTTTTTAACCGTTGTTCAACGAGATAGGGAAGTTTTCGCAGTTAAACACAGCAGGGGTTGGAAAAGTGAAATCAATATTGATGGTAATAGTCGTAGTGGTGGTGGTGGCGGCGGCGGCAGCAGCAACAGCAGCAGCCGCCACTAAAGCTTTCCCTTGTTGTTATTGTTGGCGGTATTATAGCGGACGCTTGCGCGTAATTTTTTTAGATGAAAACATTTAATAGTGTCATGTGTTTTACAGGTAATTAATTTATGTTTTGACTAATAATTAGATGTAATGTAAATAGAAATCGAATTAATATGTAATGTGGTAGCTTGTAGAAAATTCCTGCTTCAAACAAGTATATAGATTCTAATTGTTGCTCTGTGAATGTTCTTTGTGTTTGCGAAAAATGATCCTTAAATTCCTCCACAATTATCTCGAATGCACAGTAAAGAGTATTGTTGGGTTCTATTGACACTAACATGACTCTTGGGAATTAAATGTCGCAAGGTTAACATGTTGTGAAAATGAAATGCTTCACTGAGTTTCATTGCGGTTGTAGCTTTCCTCGGTAGATTTCCCATAGTTTAAGAAAATTACTTTACTAGTAAAACTGTTGCGGCAAAGTTAAGTATGTTGTGTTACTGTGTCTACAACAGTTACATTTTTTTTTTACATATTCTCCTTTTGATGTAATCTAATTTACATTTCTAGACTGGTCTGAAATGGGGTTAGAGATTTAGAGGATTTGTGAAGATAAGATGATGTGGAGCGCGGTGGCGCCCGCCGATATAGATAGTCCGGCGCCGTCAGCCCGTTCAAAGCATAGTGCCACTTTAATTGGCGAATACGTTTATCTACTTGGTGGACGTAATGGAAATTTGCCAATGAAAGATTTCTGGAAGTATAATCTAGGTCAGTATTTCCATTCAGAGTATACACACACACACACACACATACGCACACACAAATGTCTGCTTTAATAAAATCGATTTTTCTACCATTCAGACTTCAAATATCACTTTTATTTTTAGTCTTATTTCGTTTTTGTAAAAGTTTTATAAAAGGGATGAAGTTCCCTATCTTTCTGTTGTACTTTTCTGGTGTTAATCCTATAAATCATTCAATAAGACACAACATATGTAAGTGCTGATAGACAATGGAACGTTGATTTCCACTTAAATTAGAGAAAATGCGAGGGAGAGCTCTTGTTTCTGTCGATAAACATATGTGGGGTGTAAAAATTAAATGATACTGTAGGGACATAGTTGTATTCGGGTATATAGAAAGGGGAGGATTGACGGATGAATTGATTGAGGCTAATTGAACCTGAGGCATAGACGTGCAAAGAGGGGGTACAATAGGTGTAATTTCAAGGAAATGAATATTTCTTCATTTGCAACAAGATGATTAAGACTGTACAATCAAAAATATCGTTACTTTATCATAAGAAAAAAAGAATCGCATCATTAGTTGAATTAAAAGATAATAGTGGTTTCTTTTAGACATAATTAGAGTTCAATTTTGTTTAAATACTTCTTTAGAACTTGCTGAGAATCTATACAAGCTGTCCTATTTTAGGCTGCTGTATTGTTAATATTTCTAGTTCTTTTGTTTGTTTTTGTATTATCGTGATTTTGCATTTTTAGATTGATACAAATATAATATCGTTATCGATTTAAGACGATCAGACTTCCTCTCAATAAAACAAAATTTCACAATATTAACAAGAATCACGAAGTAATAGTAAATGTGGCAACAATACGCACAATTCCCTTGTTTGAGGGTTAGGGGAAGCTTTTGAATTATCAAGAGGCTCTTAAATATTCACAAACTGTTCGAGTACATTTACCATTTCCCTATCGAATAATTTCCCTTGCTTCTCATTAATCTATCATTTTTTTCTCCACGTTGATATAATTAGTGACAGGTAAATGGAGACAGTTAAAACCATCTGGTGATAAGTTGCCATCACTACAGGAACATTCAGCAGTTGCCTATAAAGATAACATTTATGTGTTTGGTGGTGAAGTTGGTTTTTCCGCCGGTACAGAAACACCATTATGGAGTTATGATATAAAAAATAATTGTTGGAGAAAAATTAAATCGAAAAAAGGTGTAACAACACCGAAAGGACGTCGTGGACATACTGCGTTAGTTCATCGTGGTACAATGATGATTTATGGTGGTTATCAAGACTTAAGAGGTTCTTGTAGTGAATTATGGGCCTTTCATTTCGGTTTGTATTTAACGATAAATCTAATTAATGTTTATCTGGATTTTTTCATTTTTTTTTTTGGTATTTTACAGAGAGTGAGTCTTGGCATTTATTGTCAAATTTACCAAAAAGCGGTAGTAATAATGAGAATTTTCCACCACCACGACATAAACATTCAGCAATTATACATGATGACAGTCTATGGATATATGGTGGTATGACGGATTTACAAGAACGTTCGGATATGTGGAGATTTGATTTGGTTACGAAAAATTGGACGAATATTAGGACGAAAATTCATCCAGGACCATTACATAGTCATGCTGTTTGTAAATTACCATCATCAATGTTGGTTTTTGGCGGTGAACGTAATGGGCATCCACTAAACGAATTATGGAAGTTTAATTTCAGTAATTCTACCAATCATAATAATTATTATTACATTAAATATAGTAATGCAATCAATAAAATTTCAGGTGTAGAAACTTGGGAGAGAATTACAGTTTCAGGTACAAAACCCCAGCCACGTTCTGAAAGTATAGCATTTGCCGTATCTGAATTAGCATTATCATCATTATCAGCAGCAGTAGCAAATGAATGTAATAGTTTAGAAAATAAGACAATACGTATACGTTCTAGAACGTGTACATCAGCTGATCGTGGTAATCGTCATTCATCTTATCTTCCAAATAATCGTGTAGCACCATGTGAACGAACTTATATCTTTCAACCATCCCAACAAAATTATATTGATGGTAGTGATATAGCGCAACAATATTCAGAAAATAAAGCTACCAGAAGCTTTCTACAAGAAATTGGCAAATTATCGCAAATATCACGTTTAAATAATAAATGTAATTATACAGTTTTAAGTGGTTGTACTACAGATAGTACGGAAAGTTTATTAAAACAACATGCTAGTCCACAAAGTAATAACGATAATAATGAAATATTAGATTTTACATTAGAAACAGAATTACCAACAAATCGAAATACAATGATTAAATCACGATCGGCTTATGTTATCAAAAAGAAATCATTAGTTGATGAGAATTTGTTGAAAGAGAAGAAGAAAGTTGAATTTGAGAATTTAACAAATGAAAAAAAACGTATAACAAGAGATCCAATATCTGTGCCAAATTTTACAACATTAACATTACCAACACCTGTATTAACACCAGTAGAAGCAGCGAAATTAGTTTATTTAGATACAGATGATGAGAATGATTTAATTGGTGAAAATCAACAACAATTACCACAAACAACACAAGTTAAACGTGGTGAAAGTTATAGTTCACATTTAGCATATGCTGATAATCCATTATATCAACATATGATTAATCAAAATAATGTTAAATTTGATGGTGATCTTCCTGAAAAATCTGAAGAGAATGTTTCATCAACATCCGATTATTGTAGTATTGAAACAATGAATCGTTTATCATCAGCTAGTAATTATAGTGTGAAAGCTAATACACCACAAGATGAGAATCAAAAAAATAAAGATAAAGATAAAGATGGTCCATTCGGTTTTTGTAATCCAAATTATCTATTAAATAATGATCAACAAGATAGAAAGAATTTAATTTGTTTGTTAACACGACAAGAATTACATAATTCAGATGATAATCTATTGGAATTACAAAATCTTAATGGGATTATTTCGAAAAATACAACAAAAGTCTATTATCGACAGTCAACAAAGAATCGTCCACCTCGATTCTTATCGTTGGATAACGACGAACAACAACAACAACAACAACAACAAAAACCGCGTGTAAAAGATTTAAAGAATACTCGAGCTTTGAGTGCTAGTCGTGTTGAACATCAACAACGTCGCCATGAGAAGTTGTATAGTGATCAAGATTTTGATCGCCTAATTGACCCATATGTACCACTATATGTATATATATTCGGTGGTAAAGAACAAGGACAAGTTACTGTATTCCAACGGCCGATATCTATATGGAAATTGAAATTACTATAAATCGACTGATAGAGAATTGACAACAATAATAATAAAAATAACAATAATAAAAGAAAATAGTTCAAAAAACAGGTGCCAATATTTTTCTGCAGTAGAAATAGAAATTTGTCCTCTTTTTTCCTCATATTATAAGGTCCAAATTTGAATCAATAAATGCAAATTGTAGATTTAGTCAATAATAAAATATTAATTGTGGAACAGGTTGAGCACAAAGTAGAGATCCTGATAGATTTTTCTACCATTTTTGTATAGAATCATTAGATGTAGATATGAATCTAGATGAACAAAAGAAGAAGAAGAAGAAGAAGAAGTGGAAATAATAAATTCGTCCATATAATGCTCCGTTCTAATCAAGTGCAATATTTCGATTCTGTCTTGTCTAAATAAAAAATCATTGTATTGAAAATTAAAATATTATTATCAACAAAATTGTGAAAATTATCTAATAGTTATCTAAAATTGAAATTATTTTATTTTTAGTACACAAGTGTTGAATTATTGTGTTTTCTTCTATATTTAAAAGAACACACAAACATAAAAAGGAAAACAAACAGGAAATGTAATGTTGTTGAAATTGTTCCTTAAATTGTAGTTCAATAAAGTTAGTAGTAGATGTTCAAATTTGCATTTTTATTGAAAATATCTAGAATTTCTATTATTCTACACGATTCTATTGCCAATAACGCTATTACACAATTCTAACTTTTGTTTAAATCGAATTAACAGGCAGAAATCAGCACTTTTTTATTATTTTTTGGAATACCAAACTTCTAATCAAAATAGGTTTTTAAACACACTGGGATTCGTAACAAGGGAGTAGAGTATTGGCACAATTAACTATTACAACAGAAATCGCTATTATTGACATTTTTTTGGTACATTTGGCGTATGTAAGACCTAAAAATTAAAATTTGCAGCTGCATCATTGTCCGATAAAAATGTTATTTTTACCTGCTTTTATTCAGTAGCTATAGTTACATCGGTATACAGGGTGAATCACGCGAAGCTACAGTTTCCAGATTTTTTAGATCAACGAAACAAAAATACAAGGAGAGAGAGTACTCTGTCTAAAAATGACTTGATAGCAAAATGGGCCTTATCGATAAAAACGGCCAATGAGCAAAGAACCACTACAGCTGAAACTCGGGAATGTACAGATTATGACAATATTTTTTTCATTCTAAAAAATCGTAATTTTAATTCAAAAAAAATCGCAGAAAATTGAAAATTTTTCGTAGTTTAAATGAAAATTCTATTTATAAACAGGACAATGGCTATTTTAAATCATACGTGATTAAATTGAGATTTGCTGAAATGTGGTCTACTTCAGTTTGAATAAACAAGTAACGATAAGAAGAAGCGTTGAGGTAAACAACTGGCGATTGTTGAATGAAAAAAACAATAACAAGATAAAAAATATGTTTTTCAAAGGAACTGCACGTGTGACAATGAATTCAGTGCCAAGGCAAGATAAACAATGCAACTGATCTCTAAAAGTAGGTCAACTAAACACGAAACATCGAAATAGTATATTAAAAAACAAGTGTCAGAAGTCGACAATTATTGCACGAGTCCAAGAAAACGAGCAGCGAAGCGCGAGTTTTCTAAAGGACGAGTGCAATATACGACTTATGACACGA